>NW_004624814.1:10643595-10672832 GCF_000247695.1 Heterocephalus glaber
ATATATGTATGTATGTATATGTGCTGTATGTTAATAATATGATGTGCTGTTCAGAGGTGGGGTTTGGTCAAAAGAGGCAGGTCATTGTGGGTATAACATGTAAGGGTGTATCTCCCTTCCTGACTCTTTCCTTGATGTTTTGCTTCCTGGCTGTGATTCACAGATTAATCTGCTTTCTTTAATCTCAGTGTCCTGCAAAGTTTCAGGACATGAGCAAATTGTAGACAAATTTTCTGCCAGGGCATATCACACATGGTCTAAAGTTCAACTGCCAATGGAGTCCTTGCTCCCAACTGGAACTTCCCGAGTCTGGTCTTTTATCTTGCCTTTTAATCAGCATTCTGGTCTTTTGAGTTCCAACTAGAATTTCCCAACATGCACAGCTTACTGCATTGTCGGGCTGCTTTTCTAGCCAGCATCTCCAAGCTTTTCCAAAATTCCTCTTGCAAACCAGCTCCATCTAATTAAACTTGTTGTTAGGAGGTGAGGTTTGGTCATAAGAGCCAAAGGCAGCTCAACATTCAGGTCGTAGTATGAGTACTTCTGGTAGCTTTTAGCCAGGTTGTATTGAAAATCAAGAGCAAACAGGACTGCTGCATGATTTAAAAATTTTGAGTTTGGCCGAAAAGGGCGCTCTGGCAAAGTTGGGGCCTACAAAGTTGTAGGGAGGAGAGCTTGGTTGCTAAACAGAGTGGCATTAAAAGGAAGCCAAGAACTTCTCATCATGAAGGATGTCTTGAAGGCATGTGAGGAATCTGCAAAACCTCCAGGCTCAAGGGTCTAAGAATGAAAGACTTCCTTCTGAGAAAAAAGCCCCAGGGTACTATACTCCTGAAGGGATGACTAGTGAACTGGTTTTTCTGGGATTTGGTTCATAGCCATCCAGGGACTCATAGGCCCCTGCAGCCTTATTCAAGGAGGCCTGGTTACTGCTCAAGCTGGCTGCAGATCTTGGCGGGTCATCTACATGGGGCAGGTTTTATAGGCATGAATATTCAAGAGTTGTGGAGTCAAGGAGGCTTTCACCTCGATTTCAGAATAAGGCCTGGGAGGCAAACCAGTGAGTCCCTCAGAAGACAGTGTGTGAGCAGTGACAGTGAAGCCAAAAGTGCAGTAGAAACCCCACAAAGTTGGAGAAGCAAGGAACATGGAACATCTGAAGAAAGCCACAGGCAGTAAGCAAAGCCAGTCTAAGAGGGAGGCCATGAGGAATACAATTACAAGCAATGCCATAGAGGTAGGGCCACCCAACTGTTTGGAGCTCCTCTCTTTGCCCTAGCTGCTAGACAAAGACATAGAGGATTTAATGTTTGCCCTGCTAGGTCTTGCTCTGATCTCATTGCTTTCTATCCCCTCTCTTTTCTCCCTTTTGAATGGGAATGTTTATCCTGTATCACTGTATGTCAGCAGTGTTTAACTTCTTTTTGATATTTATAGGGGCTTATGGCTAAGAGTTTGCCTTAACTCTAAGAGACTTTGGACTTGGATTTTTCAGCAATGCTGAAACTGCTCAAACTTTTGCAACTCTGAGAGATGGACTAAATGTATTTTGAATAAAGAGATACACATGAATCTCTTTGGGGTAAGGGATAGTATGTTATGGTTTAGATCTAAAATGGCCCCTAAAGCCTCAGGTGTTTGCAAGGTGATTAGATTATATGGGTGAGATAGCTGGCTTGCTGTTAGGAAGTGAGGTTTGGTCAGAAGAGGCAGGTCATTGTGGGTATGAGAAGGAAGGGTACACCTCCCTTCCTAACTCCTCCCTTGACATTCTGCTTCCTGGCTGCCATGAGGCGAGCAGTTTTCCTCTACCAAACCCACCATGCTTTCCTCCTTTGGGGTTGGCCAACAATGGACTGAAACCTTTCAAAATAAACCTCTCCTCCTTTAAGTTGCAGGTGTTGGGTATTTTGTCCTAGCATCATGGAAAGTGACTAAGACACCCTCAGAAATACTGTTTTTAAAAGCTTAACTGATCCTCCCCAGATACAGAAATTAGTCCTAATAACATACATAAAGATAATGTATTATGCCTAAGTTGGCTTATTCTAGGAATACAGTAGTTTCAACAATTTTTAAACATTTTAATATTATTTATCATCTTTAAAAATTAAAAATATATAAAAGAAAATAAGCATTATAAACACTTAGGCAAAGAAAAAACATTTGATTAAATTTAATATTCTTTCATGATTAAAAACTTCAAAAACTAGGGATAAGAGAACTTTCTCACCCTACTAAAGGATATTGACCAAAAAAATGATATTTTTAAAAAATTAGTGATAATGTCAAGGTGAATGCCCTTTAAAATGGAAAAAAATAAAGGATGCCTAACTCTGACATTATAGCGGAGAGCTAGCTAGTGCAGTAATTTAAGAAAAAGAAGTTAAGAGGATAAAGATTACAAAAAAGTTATGGACAAGAAAAGATGCCCAGGCTTTTAAATAAGTGGAATAAAATATAAAACCATAATGAGTTACCATTTTACATCCTCTGGCTAAGAAACAATCTATCAAAATAAAATATCACCAAACAGACATGACTCCAGTATGTCATATATAAATGCAGCATTCCATTTCATCTCATCTGGGTATTTTTCAGTACAATTTTGACACTAACCTCCTGGCGTTAATGTTAGACTCCACAGCTTTAAATCTCAGTTCTCCATGATACTACCCTTTCTTCAGATACCTCCACTACTGACCAACAGGCTATAAATGTGGGGCTTCTCACAATCCCCATGGGTTCAAAAATTCACTAGAACTAAAGAAAATAATCCTCAAATTCATACAGAACCAGACAAGATCCAGAATAGCAAAATGAACCTGGGCAACAAGAGCAAAGCAGGAGGCATCACAATTCTGGATTTTCGAATTACATTACAAATCTACAGTGATAAAAACATGGTACTGGCATAAAAACAGATATGTGGATCAATGGAGCAGAACAGGGGCTGCAGAAAGGACCCCAGGCATATTCAGCCATCTTATCTTTGACAAAGAGGCAGGCCAAAAATATAGGGGAAAGATTACCTCTTTAACAAATAGTGCTGGAAAATCTGGTTATCCACATGCAGAAGATTTAAATCTAAACCAGTATCTCTCACCATGTACTAAATTAAATCACACAAGATCAATGATCTAAATATTAAAACAGAAACATTCTGCTGAAAGATAAAACTCTTGAAGATACAGGCATAGGCAAGGACTTTCTGAACAGAACCCTAATTACACAAGAAACAAAAAATAGGACCATAGCAAATTGAAAAGCTTCTGTACAGCAAAGGAAACAATCAGCAGAGTGAAAAGACAACCTACAAAATGGAAAACTTTTTGCCAGCTATTCCTCAGACAGAGGACAAATATCTAAAATAGATGAAAAAAAAAAAAAAAAAACCTTAGGAGTCCTCAAAATAAAAGACCCAATCAAAAGATGAGCAACTGGGCCATGGATTTAGCTCAGAAGCACAGCACTTGCCTGGCAAGCACAAGGTCCTCAGTTTGATCTCCAGTACCCGCCCCCAAGAAAAGAAATGAGCAACTGAAATGAATAGACACTTCTCAGAAGTACAAATGGCCAGTAAATACATGAAAAATGTTCAACATATCTGGCCATCAGAGAAAGGCAAATTAAAGTAACACTTGAGATTCCATCTTACTCCAAAAAATGGCTACCATCAAGAAATCAAACAATAACAAAAGTTGGCAAGGTTGCAGGGGAAAAAGGAACCTTTCTGTGTTGTTGGTGGGAATGTAAACTAGTACAACCACTATGGAAACCAATGTGGAGATTCCTTTAAAAATTAAAACGAGAAATTCCATTTAACCCAGCTATTCCCCCTTTAGGTATCTTCCTGAAAGAGTTAAAGATACCATATTATAGTGATATATGCATATCTATACAGTATGTATAGCAGCACATCTCCTAATATCTAGATCTTGAAAGCAGCCTATATGCCCATCAACAGATGGATAAAAAAATGTGGTATTTATATACAATGGAGTACTACTCTGTTATAAAATGTCAAACGTGTGTACTTAAATAGAGCAAGAAAGAGATATTCATTAGGTATGAGCATTAAAACATGGCAGAAAGTTACATCTTTTGATGTGAGCTGAGAACATGCATAGGTAGACTCAAATTTTTCACTGCTCTGTCTGTGCCTATCCCTAAATAACCACAAAAGCCATGAATATTGGCATGGGTGTTGGAAATAAAGTTTACCAAGTAGGCAAATTTGCAAACATTAAACTGCATATAATGAGGATGGACACTAGGGTCTACACACATACCTCAAAGAACAACTGCCACCACTGTAATCTTAAATCTTCCTACTATCCAGAAAAAGCAAAACATAGGTTGTACTATACTATTATTTTAAATTACAGCTGTATTCATGTCAGTTTTCAAGTGAGAAACCTGTACAGGGTAACAGCTACAGAACAGTGTCAAACATTTTCCTCCACCCACATGTAGACAAAACATCTATGTACCCAAGATTCCAAGTTACTCATCGCCCTTCCTGCCTCATTCACCAATTCCTTAAAATGACCACACACACACACACACACACACACGCACACAAACACAACCACACTCCTAACATTCAAATAAAGACAATTGGGAAATATTTCCTGGATCAGCCTTTTGTGAGACCAAAATAAAAACCAAAAGAGAAAACAAAAAGAAAAACCCAAACCGGCATTTCCATTTCCTGACATGTAAAACATGATTTCCTAAACAGCAATCTTTAAAAGCACTGTTACAAAAAAAGAAAAAAGTACTGTTACTTTGTATAGTGACACAGCAGGTGGCAGGCTGTGATGAAACAGGAAATAAAAACAAATGTCTCCCCCACACACTGGCAGACCACCACAGGGAATGCATCAGCACACATATCCAACATATTTGTCATCTAACCAGCCATTATCTGCAGGATTTTTCTTCCTTTAACTTATTGTTGCTCAGTCACCTTTCCACCTGTCTGACAATTCTTTACATATTAATGGAAGAAACTGCCAAGGCTAACATTACAGTGGGGGAACGAAGAACTATTTTGTGAGACCCCAGTGAATTAAATAGGAAAAAAAAATCTCTAAATTAAAAGCTTATCGGGGCCAGGGATTTAGCTCAGTGGTTCCAGCGCCTGCCTCACAAGCGCAAGGATCTGAGTTCGACCCCCGGTACCAAAAAAAAAGCTTATCTTCTCTTTCAGCACCTTATAAAAATATGTAACACTGATATTTCAAAGAATGGTTAAATCCTTTTTTTCCTAAGCACTTCCATTTAAGATTTTCTAAATACATTTTATATAGCATTTATTCCACTTACAGTTTTAGAAAATACAAATATTTCATTCCCTTTTTTAGAATATTTTAATAATTTCCCAAAGCACTCTAAACACAGTTCTTTATCATATGGCATAAAAGCCAGATCTATGCACCTAACAATCCAGCACACATTTATTCATCTGTCTAGTCACTCAATCATTCATTGAACATGTGCTAGACATTGTGCCATTCCGTGCTGCTTAAAATTACTCAACCCAGCCATTCTCTTTCTGTCCACAGTGCCTTTGCCCGTGTTGTCTACCTGGAATACCCTCACTATCTTTCTTTTACTTTTAGTCAGATTATGACCCACCGAGTGATAGTGACTGCCTTGGAGAGGTCTTCTAGAAACAAACACAGGCTCCCTAGGAAGCAGCACCAAGACTGGCAAAGGAAACCTGCTCCAGGGTAGTACTAGGAAGAATTTAATGCTCCCCTAAGACTCACAGTAACTGCTGTTGTCAGATAACTGACTTTCTGAACTCTCTCGATTATATTTCTGTAAGCTGGGGGACTGTCTGCGTTCTTCCTTTAACACTCAAAGCAATTCAATTAGGTATACACATTTACCTACAGAAGGCAGCACTCCCACAGGGCATGGTGGTGCATACCTATTATCCCAGCACTTGGGAGGCCGAGGCAGGAGGACTGCTCCAAGTTCAAGGCCAGCCTAGGCTACATACTGAGTTCAAGGCCAGTCTGAACTACATAGTGAGACACTGTCTCAAAAAAAAAAAAAAACAAAGAAAAAGAAACACTCCCCAGTACACTAGACATTGCCTGTTTCCAGGCTTTCTATGTAACCTGTCTTATTCTCCTACTCCAAACCCTACTGAACAGTAGAATAAACAAAAGAATATATGCCACCAACTGGACTGTAATTTCCTTGAGGAGAGTGATTTCACTTTTACCTTTCCTAGATTTCTCACTGTACAAACACAGAATATTATATTTCATAATTAGGTTTTATATATCTTGATGAAGAACCTCCATCTCTTATTTTGAACATGCATCAGCACAAGATAACCATATTCTGTATTTTTTATCCCAGATACATACAAAACAATTCTGTAAATACAACAAAAACTGTAAGTTAAATCCCTATATGTTAGGGTACGAAAGAACTTAGAATCCTAATGAGACTAAATTGCACTGAGTTCTTTAGATGACGCTGTAATATGCAATATAGTAGGTACAGTATAGGTTGCAGTACACTGTACATATTAAAATTTAAAACTAAGTCAAGCAGAGTTCAACTCTGATTTTTAAATTTTTTAAAAGAACAAAAAAACACCAAGTCATTCCCTGTATTTCTACAGTGTGAATACTGCTAACATTTATTGGGTCAAGATAAAATTTATTTTTCCTGTTTGGTGCCTGCCTGGCAAGTGCAAAGTCCTGAGTTCGATCCCCGGTACCGCAATCATATTTTTATTTTTCCTAAAGTTCAATCAGTAAGTGATAAATCTCTAGTAATTTATCAAAATTTGTAACTACCTGGATATCATTTCGAATACCCCAGGACTATAAGGCAAACTAACACATTCATAAAAAGTTACTCCTGGAAGTTTGCTTTTTGGGTTTAAGGAAATTAAGGCCTAAAAAGGTTAAGAGCTCAAGATCAAGGTCACAGTACCTTAAGTACACAGTAGAGTGGGTCTTCTTTTTCCTCTTAATATGCTAAACCTGAAGCCTCCTCCATAGAAATTATGCTGCATCATTTGTATATGTTTTTTGTTTGTTTGTTTTCAGTACTGGAATTGAACTCAGGGAGCACTGAGCTCTTAATTTTGGACAATGTTTCACTAAATTGCAGAGGCTGGTTTTGAACTTGTGATCCTCCTCCTTAGCCTCCCAAGTAGCTAGGATCACAGGAGTGTGTCACCACACCAGATTATGCTGTAAATTTTGACAAACCTTTTTTTATTAATACGTGTGCAGTACACAATGTTTACATTCCTCGTGTAGTTTGTGCATGTACATAACACATCTTAATTCCTTTATCCCCTTCCCTCTCCTGAATCCCCCTCCCTTCATCTCTTGATCCCCCTCCCATTTGAGAAACATCTACCTCCCTACTTCCTATTATCTATCTTTTCTTTTGATCTTTATTTATAATGCGGGTTTCTCATATAAGAGAAACCATGTAATATTTAAACTTGCATGTCTGATTTATTTCACTTAACTTTATGGTCTCAAGGTGCATTTTCCAAGTTTATCCTTCTTTATGGCAGAGTAGTACTCCATTGTGGGTGAATACCATATTTACTTTATCCATCTGTTGACGGACATATGGGCCATTTTCAAGATTTAGCTATAATGAATTGTGTTGCTATAAACATGAGTATGCATGTATCACTGTAATACGTTGTCTTTAACTCAAGAAGATACCTAGAGGGGTATCTTCTGGGTCAACATTGAAATATAATTTTTAAACCCTTTTATACCTCAAATAGGCATCATGAGAGTAGGAAAAGCACAATATTGAGATCATTATTTTCTAAAACTTCTTCAATCATCAGAAATGCTTTGAGACAGTATTTTTCAATTTCTGTCTTCCAGTGAATCTCTGATTTTAGATGTTACAGCCAGAAAGTACCAGGTTACCAAAAGAGACCAAAAAAAAAAAAAAAGCAACAAATGCTGTATTTGATAACCCTACTTCTTCCCCGGTGCTTCTAGCACCTCCAACTGGGAAAAGAAGGGAGAGAATCCTTAAACTGAAAAGGTATCTACAAAAAGCCTGCAGGAACATCATATTCAGCAATGAAATACTAAAAGCATGCTCTTAAACTCTGGAGTAAGACAAAGAATGCCCACATTGCCACCTCCATTCAAAACCATAATTCATGGCTCAGAAATTCTCTGGCAGAGCTACTCTTATAGCATACAATCATCTTTCTTCTTGCTCATGGTCAAGTGAGGGGAGGATGAAAAACTTATAGCCTAACTTGGGCTACAACCACAACTATGCTGCTGCCCAGCGTGGGAACTTGTGAACCTCCTGCCTTCCACCTCCAAAGTCTCTTATTCTTCTCAACTGCAAAATGGGGACAAAGCATTTCTTGAGTTCCTACCTGCTCCTGAACAAATACACAATGACTTTAAGAAGGACATGTAAAAAGATATAGTGTAGTGAAGAAAAAAACTTTGGAAAACACAGATAAGGACCCAATTAAATCTGTCCTATTTATATCACAGGACTATAATAAGAACCAAATGAGATAAGACATGTGAAACTTTTAAAAATAAATGACAAATCCTTCCACAAATACTGTTTACATTATTACCAAAATATATAAACGGCACCTTTTCATTCCCTAGAGTACCTCGGACACGGTAATGGAATTAACTCAAAATTTATTGTATAAATTTAAAATGTACAAAGATGAGATTTAATGTGTTGAGTATAAAATACATGATAGAAGCTGAGAATATTCATTTTTAATTGATGCATAATACACATATCATAAAATTCACCTAAAGTATATAATTCAATGGTTTATGATATATTTACTAGGTTGTACAACCATCACCACTATCTAATTCCAAAACATTTGCACTGCCCCAAAAGAAATTCCAGTCACTGGCAATCACTCCCCACTCCCTCTTCCCTATAGCTCCTAGCAACACTAATGTATTTCCTGACTCTACTGACTTACCTACTCGGGATTTTTATATAATGATACAATATGTAGTCTTCTGTATCTAGCTTCTTTCACTTAATGTAATGTTTTGAAAGTCCATCTATGTTTTAGTGTGTATCTGTATTTTTTATGTCAAAAATAGTATTCCACTGTATGGATATGCCAGTTTCCTTAACCATTCATTGATTGACGGCCATTTCGGTTATTTTCATGTTTGGGCTATTACAAAAAATGCTACTGTGAACATTTGTAGATGAGTTTATATGTGAACATGTTTTCATTCTCTTTGATATTTTATAAAGGTTCCCCCAGAGAAATAGAACCAATAGGATATATCCATATCCATCCTACTGAGAGACAGACAGAGAAACATTTAAGGAACTGGCTGGTGTGATCACAAAGTCACACAAGTCCTAAACCGACAGGGTGGTCGAGAAGACAGGAGACTCAGGAAAGGGATAATGTTATAGTTTCAGTCTGAATGTCAGCCTTGAGTCATCAGCCTTAGGTCTACACTAAAGCATTCAACTGACTGGATGAGGACAACCTACATTATGGAGGACAATTTGTTTTATTCAAAGCCTACATATTTAAATGTTATTTTCATCCAAACAATACCCTCAGAAAGATCCAGAACACTGAGCAAATATCTGGGCACCATGGCCCAACCAAGTTGCCACAAAAAATCAATACACTTAGGAGTGGGATGCTGACTCATATAAGAACTTTGTTTAACTTGGCTGCCAAAATGTTTTCCAAAGCAGGTGTACCATTTCACATTCCCACTAACAGTGTATAGAGTTGTAATTTCCTTACATCCTCATCAACATGTTATCTGTCTTTTGATCAGAGTCATCTTATTGGGTATAAAGTAGTATCTCACTTTAGTTTTGATTTGCATTTTCCTAATGACTAATGTTGAACATCTTTTCCTGTACTTACTCTTCTCTGGAATAATGTTTATTAAACTCCTTTACCCATTTTTTTTTTTGTACTGGGGATCGAACTCAGGTCCTTGAGCTTGCTAGGCAGGTGGCGAAACCACTGGGCTAAATCCCTGGCTCCTTTACCCGTTTTTAAGTTGGGTTAATCTATTTATTGAGTTTATAAAAGTCTTCATATATTCTGGATATTAGATCCTTATTAGATATATCCTTTGAATATCTTCTTCCAATCTGTGGGGTTCTGTTTTTTTTTTTTTGTACCGGGGATCGAACTTGGGTCCTTGCGCTTGCAAGTCAGACGGCAGAACCACTGAGCTAAATCACCGGCCCTGCCTTTTCATTTTATAGTCTTTTGAAGCACAGTGGTTTTTAATTTTGATGTCCAATTCACCTGTTTTATCCTTTGGTTGCTCGTGCTGTAGGTATCATACTTAAGAAATCTTTGCCTGATTCAAGGTAATCAAATTTACTCTTATGTTTTCTTCTAAGCATTTTGTAACACTCTCTTATGTTGAGTCTTTGACACATTGTAAGTTACATTTTGTACATGGTGTGAGACAGGAATCTATCTTTAGTCCTTATTCATATGTACATGAATATCCAGTTGTCTCAGCACCATTTGTTGAAAAAACCATTCTTTCCCCATTGAAGAGAACACTATTCTTATTACAATTATCAGTGACCAGGCATTTTTTTTATATACTGTTGGTCCAGAGGATAAGATTGGGATGGTGGGTATGATGGAGATGGAACTGATGAGAGCATTCCTATCATTTTGAAGTCACTGGATCACGTAAATATTAGTCTTCTTGGCAAACTCCTACACATTCCTCGAGAAGTTGAATTATATAACTGTTAGCCTTTCCTAACACCCCTTGGGTTATGTGCCTATTTCTGTGTAGGCAGAGCACCTTTCTTACTGCTCTTATTCACCTACAGAAGAGTTCCTCTTCAAAGGCATTATCTGCAGAGCTTCCTGCAGAACCTGGCACACAGCTGGATTTCAATCAATGTCTACTCAATACATCAGTGAATGTTCTAGAATTATTTAAGGATCAAAATTTAAAACTGAGGATATAAATACTTCTTTCCACCTCTGCCACTTCGTACTCTCAAAGGATTTTAAAACATTGGAAATTGTATTTCATTACTCTTTCCATCAATTACTCTTTCCAGCCAATATTTGAAACACAAATATTCAAATGTATCATTATTCTAAAATCTTAACTTTGGGGTACCAATAATAACATGGAATGCTCATGACAGGGTAAGTACAATTCTAAATCTTTTCCAAGTATCTCCTCCCCTAACAAGACTTTGACATAATAGCACAATCTCATTTTAAATGTAATTGAGAAAAAAGCAGGACTTGAACCCAGGCAGCTGGGCTATATGGCCCTCAAAATCTTTCCCCTGATATCACAGTTCTATTCTAAGTTTTCCCAATTTTTTTCACCCAAATCAAGAAAGAAAGCAGTACGTAGTGGCACAAGCCTATAATCCCAGTACTCTGGGAGGCTGAGGCAAAAAGACTAAGTTTGAGCCCAGCCTGGGCAACTTAGTGAGAACGTGTCTCAAAATAAAAAGTAAAAATGAGCTGGAGATGTAGTTCAGTGTAAAGGTCTCAGGTTCAAGCTCGGTAGTGGGGGTGGGGGGAACAGGGGACACAACCCCAATTATGGTTAAATATATTCCAATTAATTCCCAAGGAAAATACTAATTAGGTATATTTTGAACCCTGAAAGACAGAGTAGGATTTTAAACACTATGTTGTTTCTATATACAGGCTAGTAAACATGTACCAGTTTACTATCAGTTAAACTATTTTTGTACTTTGTGAAAAAAACAAAATTAAAAGATTAAGAGAAACCAGCAGTGCAAAGCATCTAAAAAAAATTTTCATAGGCTAAGATTATAAGTTATAAAGAACTTTTGAAAATGTGTGGAGGCACACCGTTTCTGAGCTCAGCCTCAGTGGACCTGTCGGTAGCACTCTGTCTGCAGCCAATCTGCTCCAGGAAGTTCATCCTTTTGTGGGAGTGGGAAGTAAAAGGACTATCCTTTGACTAAAACTACATCCATAGTGCTGCAAACTTGAAGAGCTTTCTCTCTTTGTCTCATAACCGTGTCCACCAATGAGAATGCGAATTCACCAACTGCCCTGCTGAACAGATTCAAGAACAAGGGAAAAGACAGTACAGAAGTGAGGCGGCGAAGAATAGAAGTTAATGTGAAGCTAAAGAAGGCTAAGAAGGATGATCAGATGCTGAAAAGGAGGAATGTCACCTCATTTCCTGATGATGCTACTTCACCACTGCAGGAAAACCACAACAACCAGGGTACTGTGAACTGGACTGTTAATGACATTGTCAAAGGCATAAATAGCAATAATCTGGAAAGCCAGCTCTAAGCTACTCAAGCTGCCAGGAAACTGCTTTCTCGGGAAAAACAGCCCCCCACTGACCACATAATCCAGGCTGGTTTGATTCCAAATAAAATTTGTGTCCTTCTTGGGCAGAACTGATTATAGTCCCATTCAGTTTGAGTCTGCTTGGGCACTCACTAACATTGCTTTCGAGTCATCAGAACAGACCAAGGCTGTGGTGGATGGAGGTGCTATCCCAGCACTCATTTCTCTCTTGGCATCTCCCCAATGCCAAGATGGCTCACATCAGTGAACAAGCTGTATGGGCTCTAGGAAACACTGCAGGTGATGGCAGTTTTCCAACACTTGGTTATCAAATATGGTGCAACTGACCCACTCTTGGCTCTTCTTGCAGTTTCTGATATGTCATCTTTAGCAGGTGGTTACTTACGCAATCTTACCTGGACACTTTCAAACCTCTGCCATAACAGGAATCCTGCACCCATTAGATGCTGTTGAGCAAATTCTTCCTATTTGGTTCATCTCCTGCATCACAACAATCTGGAAGTATTAGCAGATACCTGCTGGGCTATTTCTTACCTTACCAATGGTCCAAATGAACACATTGAAATGGGTGTAAAAACAGGTGCTGTGCACCATCTGGTGAAGCTTCTAGGATCAAATGAATTGCCAATTATGACTCCTGCACTAAGAGCCATAAGGAATATTGTCACTGGAACGGATGAACAGACTCAGATTGTGATAGATGCAGGAGCACTTGCTGTCTCGCCCAGCCTGCTCACCCACCCCAAAACTAACAGTCAGAAGAAAGCTACATGGACAATGTCAAACATCACAGCTGGCCATCAGGACCAGATACAGCAAGTTATGAATCATGGATTAGGCCCATTCCTCGTCAGTGTCCTATCTAAGGCAGACTTTAAGGCACAAAAGGAAGCTGTATGGGCTGTGACCAACTACACAAGTGGTGGGACAGTTGAACAGATTGTCTATCTTGTTCACTGTGGTATAATAGAACCACTGATGAGCCTCTTAACTGTGAAAGATATGAAAATTATTCTGGTTATTCTGGATGCCATTTTAAATATCTTCCAGGCTTCTGAGAAACTAGGTGAAACTAAGAAGCTTAGTATAATGATGCGGTGGCTTTGACAAAATTGAAGCTCTACAGAACCATGAAAATGAGTCTGTCTACAGGGTCTCATTAAACTTGATCGAGAAGTATTTCTCAGTAGAGGAAGAAGAGCAAAATGTTGTGCCAGAAAGTACCTCTGAAGGCTATACCTTCCAAGTTCAGGGTGGGGCTTCTGGTACCTTTAACCTCTAGATTGTGCAGCTGAGGAAGGCATCAAATTTTTGTTGTGTACTATGTTCGGTATAAGTTTGCCTTCTGTTTCTCTACTAAGAACTCTTTTTAAATGTGGTTTGTTATTGTAGCACTCTGTACAATGAAACTGTACTTGAACAGTTCCAAACTGTACACACTGTATGAAGCTTATCCTCTGAAGGGGTTTCTTATTTCTATGTGGAATTTCCTATTTTGCAGTGTCCTGGAAATAAAGATTAAATTCCAAAAAAGGAAAATGTGTGGAATAGGAACAATACATGTCAAGCCTTAAGAAAACATAAGCACAAAAATGAATACAAATTTCCTAATTTCACCAACAGAACTTTTCCAGTATTACACTAAAACTGGGTGAAAATATACATTAATTCCAAGGGAAAATGAGGAAGGAAAGTCAATATTTACCTATTCTGTCTCTGAAGTTCAAAGACATATAAAAATATTAGACACACCGAGGAGATGACAAAAGGCAGAGAGAGAATGAAGTGGCATATTATTCCAAAAACACCATATCCTACTGGAATGAATGGCAAATGTTGAACATAGGTTCAAGCACAGATGGGAAAGTTATTCAATTTTTCAATGTTGTTACTTTTCTCATTGTAAAACAGAAATAATGGTCCATAACTGTCGGAGACCAGAGGAGAATTGAGGCCTAATTGGCCTCCTCTATGAGTACAAAGGAGAAAGGCTACACTCAAGGGTGAGGGCATATTGCAGGTTCTAGGGAAAAGTTAAGACACCTGAGGCTGAGTTGTTTACCAGAGGATGTATTAATGGATATTGGAAAGCAGATGAATCTTGTGTTACTTTGACTTCTTATGCCCATGTTTGGGTGAATAAAGGCAAGATGAGCCAGATGCTAGGACTCTTCTGTATCCTAAGAGCCAAGAACTCCCTGGCTGCCTGCATGTTAAACTGACTCCATGTCTCTTAGTCATTCATTGTCCTTTGCCCCGGGTCAGAGAGAACAATGTAGCAGCGGGTCCTGGTCCTGAAACAAGGCCACACAGGTGGGTCAGCAACAAATGGCACCCCAATGTGGGGCTTAGCTCCACATAACCCCTTATCCTCAAATCTGAAATCTAAAAAGCTCTGTAAATCAGGTGGCTTTTTGTTTTGTTTTATTTTTCTTTTAGGTTAGCAGCAAACTCCTTTGGCAAAAAATTCATTTGCAGCAAAACCTGACCTGACATGACATGGAGCTATGTTTAGTCATTACCCCAAATAAGTGTGGATTTATCAATTGAACAACCCTGTGTTCCATTATGGGTGTAGAATTTGTAAGGTATATACATTGTGTCACCTTTCTAAAAATCTAGTGACTTCTGAACAAACATCTGTCCCAGGAGTATTGGCTACTGGATTGCAGGCCTGCAATAATTTAATTCCTGTTTCTTTTTTTTTTTTAATTCCTATTTCATAAAACGTTTGTAAGGATAATAAACATGAAATACAAGCACAGCACTTGCCAATAGTAAGTCTTCATTAGAAGCCCTTAAAAGCAAAGACAGAGGTTCAGAAGAAGGAATTCTGCCTGGCTATTGTTTGAAAAATTTTGAGTGTCTCCAAAAGGTCCATGTGTTAGAGGATTGTTCCCCCAGCTTGGACCTACTGGGAGGCATGAAAGTCTGAGTTGGGGCCCAGCAGGAGGTTCTGGACTATGCCCTTGAAGAAGATTTGGGACTATGGTCTTTTCCTCTGTCTGGCTTCCAGCCATGAAGTCATGATTTTGCTTTGCCATGGACTGCTGCATGACTGCCCAAGCTCAAAACAATAGGCCAAGTGATCACAGACCAGAACCTCGAAAACTGTGAGCCAAAACAACCAGTTCTCTTTATAGCCAATTACCTCCAGTATCTGCTGCAGTGGTGGGAAGCTGACTAACACATGTCTCCAACTTCAACCCAGAAATTCAGGCTGAGTTTCTAGCTTTCAGACTCCAGATTACAACAATACCTCAACACCCAGCCTGCTGGCCTGCTTTATAGATTAGACTTATCAGCCCATGTAACACAATCTCATGACCCACTTTCCTAAGATAAATATGTCTGGGTGGGTGTGTGTGTGTGTGTGTGTAAAATGTTCTCCTACTGGAGGAGAGAGAGAAATCCTCTCAGTTCTGTTTCTCTGGAGAACCCTAATATCTACACTTAATATATTACATACACAATTTTAACCACCAAATGCCCTGCACAGACAAGTTAATTTTTTGGTAGGCCTTGGAAAAATCTTTTCCTCTGCAATAATTTGAACTTTTTTTGGTACTGGAGATCGAACTTGGGACCTTGTGCTTTCGAGGCAGGCAGCGGAACCACTGAGCTAAATCCCCGGCCCCAATAATTTGAACTTATAAATGTGCATTTAATTAGGTAGCTTATAGTTCTCTGTCTTCATGTGAATTCATTTGGAACATGTCCACTTGTGTAATATTTTGTAAGCACTTAACACCATTATTACCCTTGTGTGCCACACTCAATGTCAGGGAAACCCCAAACACAATCTGTTCACCTGCAGTCTGCACCTGACACACTTAAAAGAGTCAGTTTACAATAATAAAGTTTACCCACTTTGTTTTATGATACTTTAATACAGTTTTCAGGTATTTTATAGCTAAAAGCTGACAATAAAAATTTAAGTATTTTGTCACTCAAAGTAAATTACTATATTACAGAAGGTGCTATGCAAAAGGAAAACATTATCCAAAGAAAGAAAAAACCTGCATTAAGTCTGATGAATGAGCAAACTACTATGGAAATAAAATTAATAGCATTATCTCATATACCTCCCTGGGAAGATTCCATGCAAGAGAACACTTTGCACTTGATGTCTGAAATTGAAAAACTCTTTATAATGATTCAATTGCCTTGATGAAACAGGATGTGCCTTTATCTTGCTTGCTTTGGTAACGTGATTCTACCGAAACAATATAAGGAAGATTTACAAGATACTACACTATACCATCTCAGGCAACACTAGAAAAGATAATGGAAGTAGCATGCCATACCAAAGCAACTGCTGACACATGTTCCAGTGGTCAATAATAAACATCAAAGGTCAGTATCTTCCAAACAGTAAGACAATATCACTACATAAGCTGTAAATTCCACTAACGCATCTTTGAAATGCTCACTTTAAAAATTCCTACTTTTTTTTCATACATCAGTTTGTTATTTACTTTGTGGTAATGTGTTGATTTGAGTATTTCTAATGAGGTTTTTAAAATCACTTTACTTGGTAAATTAACTATTTGAAATAAAACACAAAATGCATTACCTTGCCTTTCTTGCTGAACAAGCTCCAATTTTAATGCTAAGGACTGAAAAAAAATGTTCAGTTAGACTCAACATATGAAACAAAATAAATGTGACTATTCTAAAACTTCAAGTGAAAAGCTGACTGGTTTTGTTTTGTTTTGTTTTTGTACCAGGAATCAAACTCAGGGCCTCCCACTTGCCAGGCAGGTGCTGTGCCACTGAACTACATCCCCAGCCCTGGTTTTTTATTTTTTTAAGAAAGCCATCAGATGGGCTGGGGATTTCGCTCAATGGTCCCGCCACCTGCCTCACAAGGGCAAGGTCCCAAGTTCGATCCCCAGTACCAAAAAAAAAAAAAAGAAGAAGAAGGCCATCAGAGAAATGTAATTTAAAACTACACTGAGATACCATCTTACCCCAGAAAGAATGGCTGTATCAAAAAATCTAATAATAACAAAAGCTGGCAAGGATGTGGGAAAAAGGAACTCTACTGCATTATTGGTACACAAACTAATACAACTACTATAAAAATCAATGTGGAGATTACTCAAAAAATTAAAAGTAGAAGTATCATTTGACTCAGCTATCCCCCCTCCTAGGTATCTTCCCAAGAGTTAAAATCATCATATTACAGGGATACATGCATACCTATATTTATAGCAGCACAATTTATAATAGCTAGATCTTGGAAACAATGTATATGCCCATCAGCAGATGAATGGATACGGAAAATGTGGTATATTATACTGCCATAAAGGAAGATAAACTTGAGGCATTCATAGAAATGGATGCAATTTGAGTTCACAATGTTGAGTGAAATGTCAGACACACAAGCTCAAATATCACATGGTTTCTCTTATATGAAAAACTATAAATATACACATACACAGAGCAAAATAGAAAAAAATAAGTAGGAAGAAGAGAGATGTTCAAATACTTCCCCAAATTACATATTGTTTTTTAAAAAAAATTCAATATATATGGTAATTTGTCTCATTCATACTACTAGTTTATCCTAGTTTGCTGAAAAGAAAGTTTGCATTATTATGTTTGTTTCTTCTTTGTAAGAATCTTTTTGGTTTATGTCTTCCACTGAGTAACAACTTTGAAGATAATGATATACAGGGTAATAACTATTGTTTTTTATTATTTGGTTATGAAAATTTGTTTTATTCTTTCATAAAGTAAAAAGAAACCAAGAACATCTTAAAATATAAGGTACATTTAAAAACTGTTTTCTGCCCAACAACAACAAAAAACAGAAAACTTTTGTGCCAAATAGTGAATACTGAAACTGGATATGGAGGCATTTCTAATTTCTTGCCTACTTTCCCAAAGAGAACTCAAACTGGTAAGTAATGTGGATGTCACTAAGTATAAGTAATTCAACTTTAAAGCAAAATTTCCTACTAATTATCATTCAGGTTTTCTAGAGCAGAATAATCAAACACTGGCCTGAAATTGTAAGACAAGCTACTCAAAAATCTAATGATTTAAAGGTCCACATTGTAAATTTTGGCTTTTCTGAGAAAAATACTAAATAATATTAATGTAGCCAAAAAACGCTATTAGATTTTGTGTAGCCAAGTGGCTCTGAACTGTTTTGCAAACAAAATATACAGAAATGAGTTATAAGCTGAAACAGATTGAAGATGGAAATGACTCTCAACCTAAAGTTCAGTGTAACAAATACATAGAATTGAACACTGTTCTTATCTCTTATGTTTATATTTTTAAAGAATTCTGTTACTAAGAAAGTTTGAGGACTGCTGTATACAAATGTGCAGGACTGGCACCATCAATAAGAGAAAGGAATGGCCTTCTCTATCTGCCACTTCCCACTTATGCGCAATGTGACACATTGCCCAAAGTGTTAATGTCTTTAATAAAGTAAATTATTGACATTTACTTTACCAGATATTGTGAGTATTCGATGACTAATGTCTATGAAGTCTCAAACTGGGACAGAATGTCCCCTCATTCCTTCTTACATAGCTTGTGTGTATTTACCTCACTACTAAGTGAAAAGAGAATTTATTAATTAGATCATTTATTTTTCAGTGTGGAGCAAAACTGATTTCTGATGGGGATATCTTTTGATGTTTTTCACAGTCCGTAGAAAAAGACCTTTAGGTCCTGTTTTTCTAATAAGCACTGTCACTAACAACCAAAACAGAATGTCAGGAAGCCATACTATAATGAGACTATAGGAACATCTTGTAAATGCCAAAGAGAACTGAAGAATTATTTCCTGAGTTTTCTTCTGGGCCCACAGCCCAACTGAGATGAGCCTGGGGCTGGGGACGAGTAACAATCAACAAAAAATTCTAAAGAGGAAAGTTATTAGAGAATGAACTTACATTCCTCTTTGAAAATCAAGAGTAGAGCGTTTAGGATTTAGGTGGAATTTTCAGACACTAATATCAAAAGCCTCAAATGGAAAGGACTTTATTTTTGAAGGGATGAAGTGGCAGAAGACCTTGGCAAAACAAAATGTGCAAAATCTGAAAGTGAACTAGTCTGCCAGAGTTTTGTGGTTGTTGTTTTAAATGTATCTCCTCTTGCCTTTCCGACATCATCCAAGGCCCAGTCCTCATTAACTCACCTCTACTATTATAATACTGTACTCAATATTCTAGGATCCAAACTTTTTGCTATTCCAAATCCTCCAGCCACTAGACTAATTTTCCTGTAACTCTGCTGATCTAACCATGTCACTTCTCTAACAAAAACACTTCTCAGTTCTTCTGTCTCATATTCAAAGCCTTCCACAAAGGGATCACATCAACCTTTTGGGGTTTTTTATGCAACTCTCCCTCTCATTCCAAACTGTCTCCATTCTTCCCATCAAAATAAGATTAATTTTGTATCCTTGTCTTCACTCATACTGACACTGACTTGGGAAAACCTGTATTTTGTTATATTTCATTCATTCAGTCAGTCAGACAAGCATTTAGTGAGCACCTATTATATTCTCAGCCCCAGTCTAGTGCTAGGATACAAAGATGACTAAGGCCTATTGCTTGTCCCCAGGGAAGGTAACGATAATTAAATGAGTCAGACACGTAAACAATTTGTTAAGACACAGCTCAGTAACTGCTATGATATTGTATACAGGATGCTATGGAAACACAAGAGTAGTGATTCAACTGTAAAAGAAACAAGGTAGGGAAAGCCTGGTCCAGGAGACTTCACAGAAGAAAAGAGAGTGGAATTGAGTCTTGAAGGGTGACCAAAAGAGGGTGGAGGACGGGTGAACGGACAATGACTATTTAAGAGGAAAGTGTGTTCCATGAACCAGGAACTGCCAGAGATTCAGCATAACTGGAGAACCAGGCAGAGTGGGAAAGGAACATTCACAAGTACTTAAACTTCCCCTGGTGAGGAGCCAAGGATAACTTTTAAGCAGGGAGTGATTATGATTAGATGCAAGGGTTTTAAAGCCTTTTTGTGAAAGGACTCTCCATTCAAAATCAATAGAGCCTTCCCTAGAATCAACAAGGTTCACCTTCCCTTTTTGTCTCCCCCCCCCCCCGCCCGCTATGGAAAACTTGCTGTCCCCCACACTTTAGATCTGTCATCTCATTTAGTTCTTACAGCATTTCTAAGACAAAAGAACTTAAATTATAGTCAGGGAAAGTAAGTTATCTTACTCTAATGTGACATAACTTGTAAGAAGTAGATGGCATCAAACCTAGTTCTAGATTCTGTGGTCTCCTTCTGTGATGCCACACATAATCCTACCACCCTGAATTATACCTTTCCTGTCCTCTACTATTCTACGTCCAGGTCCCCTCTATTGTACCTGCCTTACAAATTGCTATAGGACATGTTTCTATTCCCAGGGCTGCCATAAATAAGTTGCTGCCTTAAACAGGTAAGACACTTTCCTAGGCTGGTTTCCTAAGGTGAAGGAAGGTCTCTCAGATCACTTCCCTCATCTCCTGCCACACAGTCAGGATTACTAATACAAATTCAAGTGCAGGAACACAGTGAGGCAAGTGAGCTGATCCAGCCTGGGATGCCATGGTCCATCACACTATAACTTATTAATAGTCCATCCACTAACATTTATTGAGAACATCTTGCAAGCCAGAGTCAAAGAAAAAAATCTCTCCAACCAAGAAACTAAGCCTGAGTTAACAAAACCGTCAGCCATGAAGCCTCCCCCTCTTATCTCGATAGGTTTCTTACTCTGGCAGCACCATCTCCTCAAAGCATACATGCTCAGCTTGTGAAGACTTGAACTGGAGGCTAATTCACTACTAGATGATTCTAAGAAAATACATAAGAGTAGGCTGCAGGGAATACAATGAAAGCAATTACCTACGTTAAACTTCTACTAAACTAAGACACATAACAAAAATACATTCTATCATAGTATAATTATTTTTCAAGAAAATCTTCTGTATCATTCCCCAAGGTGAGAAATTTTTCCCACGTAATAGAAAAGAACAATATACAGATATTATCTTATTTAGCTGCTTGGCTTATAGCTGATGGGTTTACCTTTAAAAAAAAAAAACCATGTAAACATGAAGGTATCTTTTTGTTGCTGGCTTTTTTGTGAGTTTTTTTTCCCTCCTCCATTAATCACCTTCTCTCACCCTCCAGGGAAACAAAGTAGGTGGGCAAAAATTCCTGGATGTTTTCTGGAAGGTACTTAGAACACCCACATCCTCAGACATAAGAAACACTTCAAGTCTACATAAACAGTGAGGAGATAATTTGGTTAACAAGAAACATTAGTATGAATAAAGGTAAAATATTTATATATTGAGACATAAGATGTTATAGGAAAATGGGAAACATATACAAGTACTACAGAATCTCAACTTGAATCCTTTACAATGTATTTTCTAGTGATCCACTCACACACCAGACTCTCAAATAATCAAATCCATCATTTTTCACATCACTGAATGTTTTCTAGGAACAAAAAACAACATGGATCTCTATTATCAAACAGCTGCAGAGAAGTAAGACCAGACTCAAGTATATATCTGGCATACAAATTAAAATAGCCATAGAATCTTCATCACAAAAAGCAATGTATTCATTTCAAGAAGCAGACAGATGTAAAGATGCACAAATTTGCAAAGTATTATAAAACTAAGGTAACCCAATACCCCTATGCTGGTACAGGATACAACTGACCACCAAAGACTCATATCCACTCAATCACACACTGCAGGTCCGAGACAAACCTGGTTCTTTAAATACACTTCCAAGAATTCTGTACAGTTAGAACAGAGATTAAGCCACCAATAGAGATGAACCTTTGTAAAACTACATCATGGACAAAAAATAAATGTGCTCCCATGTTAAAAAGAAAACAGGAGAAAGCCTCTTTTTAGATAGGTCAAATATACCCCAATGACATAAACTGATGGCTTATTTTGAGAAAGACATGAAGTCTGTTATTATGTACAAGCCAAAGCAAATCCTTCTAAAGATAACTTGATTAAGAGCCAGTCATTTATTTGTTGAACTGCACATAAAAACATATGTTTAGGAAACATAGTATTTACATAAGAAAAAAATTGAATATAAGTGGGTGATATAGATCATATATATTTTAATTTCCCAACCCTGACAACTTAGGCTACATTTTGACAGCTGTTAAAATTTTTAAATGAATTTCTCTATTGTTTGGGATGATTCAGGAAGTTTCCAGAGACAGGGAGGCCAGTCAAACTGGTGTTTGGCCTGTCCCATGAAATCTGTTTACTCAGCAAAGATAGCTAAGGCAGTGGTAGGACTGAGGGCTAACCAAGTAAAGTCCCTGGCTACACCCAGAAAGTTATGAGGTGGACACCACTATGGCTCTGAAATATAAACACTTGCTACTATCAAATACCTACCCTTGGAACAGTTGAGGAAGAGAACAAAGTAAGAGCACCACTGGTGATTATCTGGATTGTCTCCTCTCTGTTCTCATTAAAAAAAAAAAAAAATACTGCAGCAAGCTCAAGAACTCAGTCCTGCTTTACAAGCTTCCTTACTCTGGGGTTTTTAGTATCCCAGTGGGCTGAGTGCTTCCTAAAGGCAATGATTCTAATAAAGCTCACAGCAGATGCTCAGTAAACACCTTGATCTTGTGTTATGGTTGTAATTAGAAGTACTCAAACATACTTAGCAACTGAAGTAAAATTAGTGTAGCATGTGAACAGGATGAAAACTCAGAAGAGGCTCTCTGTCCCATGAGGCACACGTTTGTGTATGTAATCTTCTGTTGTGGGGAGGGGTACCAAAACCAACACAAAGGTGGTGATCAGAACACAAATCTAGAAGTGGGAAACCTGACCTTAGGGAGTGACTACCTCCCGAGAGCTCAGTTTTCTCATCTGTAAAACCAAGGTGACTGGTTAAAATACTTGAGAGGTCTCTGAGGTCCTTTTACGCTGCCTCACCGGGCTGGTTATGTGCAAAATCAGGCAGTGGTTCTGGAGAAATTCAGGCAGAAGGACAAGAACTGTGTGTGCGTGTGTGCGTGTAAAAGTCCTCAAGATTGAAGACCACTCAAGCCAGACCTCAGAAGGCAGTGGGACTTATCCAGTAGGCCAAAAACATACTTTGTGAGGTCCTGCAGGAAAAGAATGGAGATTGAGAGAAGGAAGGGCCCACATATAATGCAACTTTAGATATCAGGAGCAGAGGACAGATCTATCACTGGGCAGGTGCAGTGCTGGCTACTCTGCTTAATCTTTACAATACCATTTAAAAAGTTTAAAAGGGAAATTCTATACTATAGTTCACTCTTTTCTTGGGTTTGTTTATTTTTTGAGACAGGGTCCCACTGTAGTTCTGGCTGCCCTTGAACTCACTATGTAGCCCAGGCTGGCCTCTGGACTCACAGCAATCCTCCTGCCTCAGCTACCCAAGTGCTGGGATTACAGATGTGCACACCGTGGCTCACTTTTTATACTCAAGGATATTAAGGAGTGTGATGCCAAAAGTCTCAGAGCAACAACCAGCTGAAGCAAGGCTGGCACAAGGTCCTCTGTTGCCATAGCCCATTCTCCGTCCACAGCACCCTCACAGCGCCAGGCAGCCACAGACAGGCCTACTTCAGTCCTAGCCAAGCCCTGCTAAATAAAGGACTGGAATACAAAAATATGAAAATACTACTCAATTTTCATTCCATACATGAAAGTTGTTTTAATGAAACAGAGACCTTATAACACCTAATATATCTTTTAGAGCCGGGCATGGTGGCACACGCCTATAGTAGCCACCTGAGCTACACAATGAGTTCGAGGTCAGCCTGAACCACATAGTGAGACCCTGTCTCAAAAACAAACAAACAAAAAACAAATAATACATCTTTTAAGTGTCCCAAGCTAGACTTTCAATTGTATCAAGGTCATTAAAAATGATCAATGTTTGTTTTGTGCTAAATACCAGGTAAACCATTAATGCATTTATTCCACTTAATCATGTGTCATGAATTCTAC
This sequence comes from Heterocephalus glaber, assembly GCF_000247695.1. Next base: position 10,667,962 of record NW_004624814.1, read on the forward strand.
AAAGTAGGTGCTATTATGACCTCTTTTTTATAGATAAGAAAACTGAGGCTTGAAGAAACTAATCATCCTCGGTAAGTATCAAGAGCATGGCTGAATCATCACTAGCACGTGGTAAAAATCTCTGCCAAACTGTTAAAAGAAATGCTAAAGAGAAGAGCCATCAGCTTCTCACTAAGTAAAGGCACAAGGCAGCACAAGAGAAGGCCACACAATGGAGCACGAAGAACAAAAAGCCCTGAAAGATGGGGGAGCCACTATTCTTCTGGCCTGTGTTCATCAGTATATGGAGCTATGTGAGAAGAACGTGAGGGTCCTGTGATCCTAAGTGTCTATAAATAACCGAAGTCTTATCCTTTCCTCAGAGCCAAATGTTCCACATAATGATGTTTAGTCTCAGAACAGAGCCAGTTATGGTATCTAGCACATAGTAGACACTAAATAACTAAAATGTTCAATGCCCTTCAACCGAGTAAACACCAAGCTAAGAGAAACTTCAATACGACAAGATAGATTAATCTTGTTGGTCTATGCAACGGGGTCTACTAAAATACCAAAAGAATTTATTTAGGGCTGGGGATTTAGCTCAGTGGTGCCGCGCCCGGCTCGCAAGCACAACGTCCTGAGTTCAATCCCCAGTTAGATCCCCCTCAAAGAATTTGTTTACCCTTCCGGTTTACTCTCAACACAATCCTAGAACACCAGTATCCTGGGGTTGTAGTATTTCATCACTATCATTAGAATGCTGGACATGAAATCCAAATCTGATGAATGAGTAATAAGTACTATTAATTCCCAAAGTTATGAAGAGTGTAGCCATATTTTGCAGAAATTCTGAGAGGGAGAATCACACACTGATTCAGGAAAGGGACACTGCAACGAGGTCCATGGTGCATCCCATTCACAGATGCACAGCCTCCTTGGGCCTCAGCTTCTCCTCTATAAACTGGAGAGTTTTCTGGGATGCTCTGAGGATTAATCTGAGGGTTAAACAGAAAACAAGCAATCATCACCTTCCTGGCACATTACAACTGTTCAATAATGTTTGCTCTCAAGTGCTACTACTAAGGATCTTAATGCTGTAAGTGTACCTGAAAAGCATCAATTTTAAAACAAAAATTGAAGACAATAAAACTATTTAGAAGGAAACAAAACTGGAGAAAAAAAAACCTGCTAGGTAGTTCTTTTAACTTGAGAGAGATTCTGCACAGCACTAATGGTAATCCTGAGAGAGAAAAGGCATTGTTTGAGCAATGATGACAGATCCACTGACATTATATTCCTTCCCAATAAGAAATCTATCTTTTCATTTTAAAAGTTTAAAGGTTTCAGCCAGGTGTGGTGGCACACACCTATAACCTACCACTCAGGAGGCTGAGGCAGGAGGATCACTGTGAGTTCAAGGCCAGCCTGGGCTACATAGTGAGTTCAAGACCGGCCTAAACTAAATAGTGAGATCCTGTCCCCTCCCCCCAAAAAATTTTACATCATTGTGACCAAATTCATTCAACAATGCCTTTTTTTTTTCCAGTACCAGGGATTAGGACCTTGCACTTGCCAGGCAGCCACGGGATCACTGAGCTACATCCCCGCCCCTCACCAATGCCATCTTTAAGAACACTATTTCTCGGCTGTACCACCACCCCAGAGCACCGAGGAGGTGAGCCACGTGGGCGCCAGAACAACCCCCCAAGCCGTCTGTGCTGAGCCATTACCTGGATCCACACCACAGAGCTGCAGGGGTCATAAAGGACACTGTTCTGAGCTTGAGAAGATGGAGTAGAAGTGAACAACAGAAAGAGGGCCTCTCTGAGGCCCCTTGATGAAAATTAAAGCCCACCAGAAAAACGAAGAAAATCTCTGCAATAAAGGCACACTAGACTACCTTAGTTGGGGGAGCAACACTGTGGACCAGAGTGGTGCAGATGCAAGCAGATCCCAGCCAGGGCTCCACCCCGACCCCAGAGGCTGGAGCACACTGCTGGAGTGGAGAGGCTGGAGGCCCTTGGCTTGGGCATGCCTGGAAAAGAGCTGCATAGGCACACAAGCAAAAGGCAGAGGTTCACCTAGATACCATCAGTAAGTGAGCGAGACCCTAGCCAGAAGCTTGCTCACACAACAGGAACTGGGGTACACAGCCCCCAGCCAAAGGCCCTCCCAGACAACAACTACATAAGGGCCCTAGCCAGTGGCACACCAACATACCATCCCAAGTGTGCACAGGTTGCAGCCAGAAGCCCACCCAGACAAGAGGTCAGCTCAGGGATCCAGAAGGCTACCTTTCTGAACCCAGGAATTAGTGTACCGGTGAGCAGCAGAGAAAAGGCAGCTCTGTCACTTGCTGAGAATTGAAGACCACTGGGTGAGCAAAAAGTTGCCTCAACAAAGGCACAAGCAGGCTGCATCTGTTGAAATGAGAAGACACATAAATAAGTATCAAAACCAGACTTCCAGATCACCTAAGGCAACCCCAAAGGGAAACAAAATGGAACAATCTGATATCCAACCACCTGGACTCCCTGAACTGGCAACAAAAGACGATCTGGAAAAAATAAAATCAGAAATAATTTCTGAGATAACAGGAGAGATTGTGCCCATACTGCAAGACATGATTAATATATCTAGAGCGGACACAGATTAAAAAAATAGAGGAGTTGAGGAACATGATGGAATCTCAACATAGGAAACAAATGGAATCCATAAAACAGATGCAAATAGATTTCAGGAGATTAAAAACTCCATTGAAAGTTTACGCAGCAGAATGAGCCAATGTGAGGACAGAATTTCAGATAGAGAAGATAAGATTGCAACTAGTGACCAGGAAAAGAAAATTTCTTAAAAATGGTAAGGGACCACGAGAAATCAAACCAGCAGCTGCTAGACGATGCAAAGAAGAATAACATTAAGACTGATCAAAGTCAATGAAAAAACAAGAGAACGTGCAGATGACATAAAAAAACTGTTCACAGAAGTAATGGCAGAAAACTTCCCAAGCAGGGGAAAAGAACTTGAAATACAGATAAGGGAGGCATACAGGATTCCAACTAGCCATGATCAAAAAAAAAATGTGCACATGGGCATATAATAGTTAAGATCCCAGAAACCCAACAAAAGAACAAAATTCTACAAGCAGTGAGAGAAAAGAAACAAATCACACATAAAGGAAAGCCCATCAGAATCACAGCAGACTGCTCAACACAAACCCTCAAGGCAAGAAGAGCTTGAGTGACATATTCCAAGCCCTAAAGGAAAACAGCCTACAACCCAGATTGATGTATCCCGCAAAATTATCTTTCAAAACTGATAGAGAAATAAGATACTTTCATGACAAAGAGCACCTTAGGAACTTCATGAATACCAAACCAGCACTGCAAAAAATTTTAGACATTATCCAAGGGAAAGACAATGAGGATCACCCCCAGGAAGCCCAGCAGAATGAATCCATCAGGCACAACAAGAAATTAAACACAAAGGGGGAGAATCCAACAGAAAAAGTCATGACAATGATAAGTCAATATGTATCATTTATAATTATCAATTTTAATGGTCTCAATTCACCAATCAAAAGAAATAGACTGGCAGAAGGAGTCAAGAAGCAAGATCCAAAAATATGCTGCATACAAGAAACATATTTAATTCAAAATGAAACTCATAGACTGAAAGTTAAATGGTGGAACCAAAAAAAAAGCAGGAGTAGCTATTCTCTTTGCAGATCAAGTGGATTTCAAACAAAAATCTGAAACACTCTGGTCCCAAGAATTTCAGATAAGGGATACTCAACTTGTATGTACAAATCTATTGTGAATATGTGTTTCACATTCCTCTCAAGTAAAACCTTAAGAACAGGACTGTTGGTTCTTGACAGTAATACAAGAAATTTCTATATTGTTTTCCAAAATGGTTTCATCATTTTGTGTTCACATTAGCAGTACTAGAAAGTTCTAACTGGTTCACACCTAAGCTAACATTTGTTCTTTTAAAACTTTTAACTTCATCTCCCTAATGAGTATATAATAAAATCTTATTATAGTACTGATTAGTACTTTTTTGACTCTAGTGTTGCACACCTTTCCTTGTGCTGTATTGGCTATTTATCATCTTCTTGTGTCTACATTTTAATTGGGTTGTCTATTAATGAGCTGTGAGAGTTCTTTATATATTCTGGTCGTAGGATATATGTATTATAAATAAGTTCTGGTTAAAGACTACTTTTCATTTTCTTCACGATGTCTTTCAAAGTTCTAAATTTTGATAGACTCTTATTTATCAATTTCTTTCTTTTATACATCATGTTTTTTGCATCCTAGGAAATTCTTGCCTACCCTAAATTCATGAACATTTTCTCTTATAATTTCTTCTTAAAGTTTTATAGTTTTAGTCTTTCATATTTAGGTTCATAGATCCTTTCAAGTTATTTTTATGTATGGAAATAAAGGGTTGAGGTTAATTTTTTTCATATGGATACCAGGTGTTCTAGTACCATTTGTTGAAAACATTATCGTTTCCTCCACTATTGAGCTGAGTTTATGTTCTATAAAATGTTAATGTTCAATAATCTTTCAAAAATCAGTGGACCATATATATGTGGTTCTATTTCTAGATTGTTTTATTCCATTGATCTATATGTCTTTCCTTATGCCAACATTGCCTTGATTACTGTAGCTTTAGAAGTTTTAAAATTACATAATAAATGTCTTCCAACACTGTTATTTTGTTTTCTTTTTACTTTTCTTTTTTTTTCTTAAATTATTTTATTGGTACATTTTAGGTATACAACACATTTACATTTCTCATTGGGAACTTGTACCTTTACATGATGCATCTTGGTTCTTATTTATTCCCCATTCCTAGCCCTCCCTTCACCCTCTCCACCC
>NW_004624814.1:10680561-10704243 GCF_000247695.1 Heterocephalus glaber
CTTTATATATTCTAGATAGTAGTCCTTTGTCTGAGGTACAGCTGCTAAAATTTTTTTTCCATATTGTAGGTTGTCTGTTAGCTCTGTTGGTGGTTTCTTTTGCAGTGCAGAAGCTTTTCAATAAGATGAGATCCCAGTTGCTGATTCTTTCTGCTAGTTCTCGTGCTGCTGAGGTTTTGTTCATGAAGTCTTTTCCTATGCCAATGTCTTCAGGAGTTCTACCTAACTTATCTTCCAGCAAGTTTAATGTTTCTGTCTTAATATTTAGATCTTTAATCCACTTCGATCTTAGTTTAGTGCATTCTACCCCATATTCTTGGGTACTAACACAGGTTACTTGCTGCACAAACAACATAATCATCTCTTTCACTTTTTATTTACCTGTAGGTACAAATCAACAATTCATACTAATCAACAGTTGATAATGTATATTAAATAATTAGTGCAAACTGCTGAGATGATTCTTTGTGCTACTGGTGAGCACGGGAAAACCATTAGCAGAGGTGACTAGGATATCTTCCCTTAAGAATAATTCCTGGGTTCACCAGCAGTCTATATTAAGAAGTTACACATGGTGGTGCACACCCATAATCCCAGCACTCGGAAGGAAGAGGCAGAAGGACTGCATGTTAGGCGCAGGCTGAACAATTTAGTAATGAGATGATAATATTAAAAATGAAAGGGCTAGGGATTTAGCTCAGGGCAAGGTCCTGGGTCCAATGCCCAATATTGCAACAACAACAAAAAAAGAAGCTACAAGGGAAGTAATACACTATAATAACCTTTAAATGATATGAAAAAGGTTTCAGTGATTCTTTAAAAAAAAATACTAATCTCATAGGACTTTTTATTTTCTGGCCCTGGGAATTGAATTTGGGGCTTCACACATGCTAAGCATAAGCATATGGTTTACTGCTGACCTACACTCTCAACCCCAAAGACTTTCTAGTTAGCAAAACAGAAAGTCTTACATTCTCAGTCTGAGAAACTCTGCTATCCTAAAAAAAGAAAGGTATTTAACTTGGCACTGTGGGTCTTGGAAAGAAGAGGCTTCTTGAAAAGAAACAATTTTATGGTTGATTTCAGCTGTTTTCTTGCTCTTAAGAGAAAGTTCACTAGAACAAATAGGCAGGTCTTCTATTATTACTGTGCACAACAAGGAGGATGTCTTAAATTTTGAGGAAACAGCTCTGTGGCCTTTCTCCAAAGACTCGTGAATACAGCTCTTTCAAGTACTCTACCAAAGCCATGGTCTGGACATAACTGTTGATTTTACCCCATGCTTCTCTGTCAAGTTTAGAATTAAGTCCTTCTGACTCATCAAAACAACCAAAGAATATGCAAATGCATAACATTTCACAAGTTAAGTACCTAGCTCTAAATTACTGACCTAATGGTTTTGTTCAAGTGACCAACAAGCTGTACAATAAGCACCGTTGTATCACATTTCCAGAATGTGAGGAAGAATGTATAGAGAAGGGAATTTCCTTCCAAAAGAAACTGGGATGATAAAGCCCAGACAACAACATGATATATTTTTGGGAAATTGTGATGGCAAATGACAACCAGCAAATAGAGACTGACTAAGAAAGGAGAAAAAAACATCAATTCAAGGAGACCACAATAGAGTAGTTTAGAAAGCAAAACCCAAGCTGAAAGAAACCCAACAAATACACTCATTTATAACCATTATATAGGGACTCTTCCCTATAGTGATTTTCTAAAGGTTCCTAGAGATACTGACTTACTAATGGTTTTGTTAAAAACTAGAGAGAATAAAAGAAAAAAAGATGGGAGAGAATAGAAAGCGAGGAAGGACTCAGACATCAGTGAAATTATCTGCTTCTGAGAACAAGAACAGAATTAACTTCCAATTCAAAAAAGTATCTCAAATGAAATAGTTTTAACATAGCCAGGTTCCTAACAACACTATGCATGGGCACTGAAGATGAAATTATCTTTTTACAGAACAATCAAACAAAAAAATAAACTGGTGTCCATACAGGAATAGATATACTTTTCTTTTAGAAAAGGTAATTTTTTATTAAAATTCAATACTATTTCTTTTCTTCCTTTAAACGTCAATGTAACACCCCATTTGTATTCTAAAGTATTGTTACTATAATTTAATAACTGATTCGCTCAAATTGCTTTAGACTCAATCTGTTAAAACTCATCTTTTCTGAATGGCTGCTATCATGAAATCAACCAATAACAAATGCTGACAGGGCTGTGGGGAAAGAGGAACCCTGCTCCACTGCTGGTGGGAGTGTAGACTGGTGCAAGCACTGTGGAAATCAGTACAGAGATACCTCAAAGAACTAGGACTGCAAGTCCCATTTGACCCAGCTATTCGCCTGAGGGTTATCTTCCCAAAAGAATCATACCACAGTGATATATGTGCACCCATGTTCATAGCAGCACAATTTGTAATAGCTAAAGCTTGGAAGCAGCCCAGTTGCCCATCAACTGGAGACTGGATAAAGAAAATGTGGTTTTTTAACAAAATGGAGTACCACTCAGGCATAAAAAATGAAAAGTTAGAGACATTTATAGCTAAGTGGATGCACATTGAGGCCATACTCTTAAGTGAACTAAATAGGACACACATGTGTAAATACCAAATAGTTTCTCTTGTGTGAGAAACTGATAGTGTAAATAAGGACTAAAAGATATAATAGGTAATGTGAAATAGGAAGAAAAGGGGCAAAGGGGAAGGGGAAGTGGGAGGGATAGGGGAAAGGAAAGAAGGGAATGGAATTAATGAGAAAATGAAAAAATGGAAACAAAGTCTTTGTAAATAGGGAGGGATGGAGGGGTTGAAGGGAGGACAGGGCAAGGGTGAAAAATAAGAACCAAGAGAGATTATGTAAAGGTGCAAATTTCCAATGACAAATGTCATTATATTGTGTACCGAAAATGTACCAATAAAATTTTTTAAAAATTCATCCTTTCAGAAAGTTTCTATTAAAACACCTTATCCATTTACTTAGACCATTTATGTGTCAAATTTTTATACTCTTCAATAGTATCATTATTATTTTTAAAAGTGGTATAATTTGCTGGGTGTGGTGGCACACGCCTATAATCCCAGCACTTGGGAGGCTGAGGCAGGAGGATCACTGCAAGTTTGAGGCCAACCTGGGCTACATAGTGAGTTCAAGGCCAGCATGAACTACATAGCAAGACCTTGTCTAAAACAATAAATAAATAAAAATAAAAATAAAGTGGTATAATTTATACTATATAATCAAATAGGTTGTAAGTCCATATTCCTTTATCTATGGCTCTAAATTTTAAAAGTTTTAAACAGCAGATGTTTTGTTTGACAAAAAAACATGGCTCACTGAGAAGCTGTAACAGCCTTTGATCAGCCCATTTCATGTGAACATATTTAACTGCAAAAATATTAAATTATTTTATCAGGCAGTATACTGGCAAGTATTATATACACTTATTTTACTAAATTTACTATTATATTTTTTTGTGGTTGTGTCTGTTTGTTTTGGTACCAGGGATCAAACTCAGGATCTTGTGCTTGCCAGGTATCCACTGTGTCACTGAGCTAAATCCCTGGCCCTTAAATTTGCTATTATCAATTTTTCTAAATTTACTATTATAAGTCAAGTACCTAGCTCCAAGAGTCCTGAAGACTGATCAAGTGACCAATAAATGATAATAAGCAATGTTTTATCATTGCTGCAGTTCTCATTTCTAAAACACATCTGGATTTTAAAACAGCTTTAAATCATCTGTCACAACTGAGTGTAAACACGATCAGAACTATCGAGTACATCAAGACTTAATGATTTGTGTGGGATGTGCTTCTCCAAAATGGGTGTGACACATGGCCTATCAGTGTGAGCACATAACCCCAAAGCCATGAGATCTCAGTGTCAAGGGGAGGCTGAGGCTGTGAAACCCGGAAATGGGCAGAATAAAATTAATTCTGTAAAGACAAAGTCTGAAAAGAGCAGGAATATGCACTCCTTTTCTTCAGAGGCTCTTCAGAAGATCTAGGTTTTGTGAATTTTCACTGAGAGCATTATTTGGTGTTTTTTTCTAGATCTACTTCCTCAAACTCCTAGCCACAGAATGGGGTCCTCTGAAGAAAGCTCTGTGCAGGAAGATCAAAACTTAAGAGAAAAAGGATTCTGCAGTGCAGGTGATGGCATGCACAACACCAGAGCAAAAGTGCTGGTATGCACGGTAGAGGTCCAAAATCCACTCTCCTTCTGTTATTTTTCATAGACAGGCAATACAAATGCAGCTATGCCACCTTCAGGACTCAGTCTCAATATTCAGGCACATACTCCTCAACAGTGTGCTCTTTGTCTGGAATACAGAGGTGGCCAACCCAACTTCAACCACACATAAAAGGACGACACCCTCAGGGAAGGCAAATACTACCATAAAAGGTTCCCAAGTCCCAGGTCATCTGTGTGAAGCAGAGCAACCCTGCCAACCTGAACCACTTGTCCTAGAACTAACCAAGAAAGCAAACCAAAGGCCAACGTTTTCTCAACTATTACTGAGTCTCTGGTACATGGCTTAGTCTTTACTCGACAATGCTAGTGAGAAAGCTACACTGTGTGGTACTAGGCACCCCATTCCACCCATGGAGTTTCAATAACCCTATCTAAAAGGAAATCTTCATCATAAGAAAACCTAAATAAAACTGCTGCTTCTTATATTTATCTGCACTCTATGGTTGTACCCTCACAGAAGTAGGAATTCAAGCCAGGCATGGTGGCACACACCTGTAATCCCAGCACTTGGGAGGCTGAGGCAGGATTGATGTGAATTCAGAGACAGCCTGGGATATACAGTGAGTTAAAGGCCAGACTGAACTACATAGCAAGACCTTTTCTCAAAAAAAAAAAAGTACGAAGTCATTCATTCAGCACTTTCTGGAGCACCTGCTACCATGTAAAAGGTATTATCCAATACATTAATGAGGGAAAAAAGCTAATAAAACCCTAACTGGGTCAAGACCCTCTGCAGTCCCTTGTGAGTCCCAGACATTCCTGGATCCTGGATGCAGCCTCACTGTCACTTTCAGTAAGGATGAGTTATAGTCTCTTTCCTAAGACCCACAGTCACCCCATGGGCAAGGGGCTCCTTCCTGTTTTTAACACCAATGATGCTACATTCTTTCTTTTTATGAATTAGGGCCTAATACTTCAAACATTTTTTAATGGAACAAGTTCCAAATAAACTATTCCATTTGTAAGCTTCAGAATGTATCTCTGAAACTGTCAGATCCTTCCCTGCAGATGTTTTAAGCCTAGAATCATCAATGGCCTTTCCTGTCCCATCTTTTGTTCCTCTGACAAGGTTACTGTGCTTCCTTGAGACTTCCTGTTTGAATAACCACACACTTGGTTGTTCAAACTCCCCTGTGTCCATTATTCACCATAAAAGGGTCTTAAGGAAGTAACCAGCAGGTTGAACACAAAATGATCTATGAATAAAAACAGCTGTGTGTGAGCAGGAGGACAAAAAAACAGCAGGGATCTAGGCAATGCTGTGAATTTCAAAAACAAGGTCTATTTAGTCAGGCATGGTTTTAAGTCTGCTGATTCAGAGCACTAAGGGCCTGTTTCATAACTGAAAATCACTCAAAATGTGAATAAGTCAGTTTTTAGTTCCTTCCAAAGTCTCACACCCAACACCACACCCACCAACAGATCTCTCCTCCTTTCTGTTACTGAAATGTCAGCAGCAGCTCAAAAGGTTTCCCCAAAAATTTAGTATCTATTTCGTTTTCCCAGTCCAAAAATCAGACACTTCCCCAACTGAGCAATAAAGTAAAAAGTAAGAAAGCACAGATAGACACAAGAAAAGCAGCCCAGAGTACAAGTCAACAGTCTCCAGACATCTGGAAGGTATGTTCAACTCCAGAATTAGGCCAGCTGGGGTGGCCTGGACTCACCACTGATGTCCGGGCCAGGACATAACAGCTTTAAAGTGGATATAAGTTTAAAACTCAAACCTTGTTAGAATGGCCACAAACCTAATGATTCCCAAGTCCACCAGGAGCTGATGCTAACTTATTTCTTGGCCTGTGGCAAAAATGCTGAAAACAGCAATAAACAAACCAGCTTGAACTGCTAAAGCCATCCTGATAAAGTAAACAAACTTTATTACAGCTGCATTACAGATGTTCCCACAAACTTTCATAATCTGTAGAATTCTAAGAATTTATAATCTCTAGGAGACTTTCTATCCCATGAATTTATTTAAAACATTTTAAATTCAAAACTATGTATAGAGCTGCTCTAAAAGTTAATCCAAGACATGGAAGCCTGCGGAACACAACCCTTTTCCCATGAAGAGAGAATCACGTGACCAAAGTAAGTAAAGAACATAATTGTTCCTTTGGTTTCTAACTCCCCTAACCCCCCAATAATCTTTTACCTTTAGCTCCTTGCTTCTTCTCATCTCCAAAAAGAACAATTTCAACCAAAGTTCTAGGACAGTAATCTGTATCAGATTGTGATCTGGAGCAAAAATAATGATCTAGCAACAACAAACAGGTGAAGCCAGCCCCATCACAACAATGTACCTGACAAGTAGGAATCACTGAGGAACAGTGGCTCAGATGCACAGGCAAATAAACTTCGAGGCCCAAAGCAGCTACATAAACGGACCTTAACTTCTTCCATAAGAGATTAAATAATGTAAAAACACTTTTTTACAGCTTAAATTTTCTTAAGTTCTTTCAAACTCTCAAATTTCATGATTTTATTATTCTAGTTGGCCACTGTCTTGGCCCATGATATGCTGCTATAACAGAACCACAGCCCCAGGAATTTTTAGTGACTAGAAACCCATTTGGCTGAGAAGTCCAAGAGAACAGTGCTGGCATCTTGGGGGACCTTGCTAGTAGGGCACTGTAACATCGCAGAGGGCATCATGTGGGCAAGAGCACACACAAGAACAAGAACACTGTTGTAACAAACCCACTCCCACAACAATGACATGAATCCATTCATGAGAACATGGTCTCATGGCCCAAGCCCCAATTTGCTAAACTGCCACATTGGGAATTAAGTTTCTCACACAAGAACTCTAGGGGACGCATTCAAACCATAGTACCCACAGATTTTTAAAAGTCCATTAGATTCCAACATTCCAGAAAACTAAAGGTCTAAATGTCATAAGGGACAGGGTCAAAAAACTAGTGTTAGAGAGAGAGAGAGAGAGAGAGAGAGAGAGTGTGTGTGTGTGTGTGTGTGTGTGGTACTAGGGGATGAACCTAAAGCGTTCACATCAAGCTACATCCCCAGCCTTTTTCTTATTTTCTATTTTGAAACAAGGCCTCATTAGGTTGCCCAGCCTGGGCTAAAGCTTGCAATCTTCCTGCCTCAGCCTTGAAATTCCATATCTTGACCTAAGCATTTTATATTACCAAAGTAATATGATTTATTCCTTAACTCTTTATGAAAATAAGATAGTCATGGATTGTGAGAACGTGTGGGCAGACCATTCCTGCATCTTATTAGGATTTGTGCTGGAAAAGCAGGGAGACATTACTGCCAGTCCCTGTCAGGATACAGAAAACTCAAAAAAGGCTGTTCACCTCATTTCATCAGGCTGTCCGTACCCTCTCTCTAAAAACCATAAAGCTCTTCTCTTGGAAATAGGATATTTTCATTCTGTCTGAATAAAGGTGATGGAATAGCCCTGGGAATATGATTTTGCTTCTATACTTTACCAACACTCGGCCCTTCAATGCCATAACAGGCGCCATCCCACCCAACCTACCCTAAGAAATGAAACTGAGCATGAGAATTTAAAAATCATCAGTGTCTTCTGTGTGATGATGTAACCCCACACTCAACACAGAAACACACAAAGTGGCCAACCAAGGCGCACACCTGTAATCCCAGCACTCAGGAGGCTGAGCCAGGAGGATCCTCTTGATTTCTAGGCCAGCATGGGCTACATACTGACTTCAAGGCCATCCTGCACTACATAGCAAGACTCTGTCTCAAAAAAAAAAAAAAAAAGAAAAAGAAAGAAAGAAAAGAAAAGAAAAATACATAAAGTGTCCCCTAAACAGGTCTGTAAAGAAAGCAGAAGAGGCAGAGGGACAGTGATAGCAATACTATAATTGATCAGCCAACTCACACCTGCAAAATTCTAGTAAGAAAGATTTTGTTTTTGTTTTTATTCTAGAAATGGTGGTAAAATGTGATGTGGGAGCAGCATAAAGTAATTGGTAAATACATTTCCTAAATGGTAATTATGAACTCCTTTTCACAGAAAGCCAAAGCAAAACAAAAACAGTAAGGTATCCATGACCCCCTTAAATGAACCTTAGCTCAGTAATGTTCTGAGAAGACTAAAAGGGGAAGGGATTGACTGTCAAATTTGCACATACAGAAATCCCAGCCCTCGAAGGTAGGAAGATCACCCCAAGTTTGAGGCCAGCCTGGAATACACAGTGAGCTCAAGCTCAGCCTGGAATACATAGCGAGACACTGTCTAAGAAAATAAAAGACATCAAGATGAATGGCATCACTTGTGAGCCTGAAAGATGGAAACAATGACAAGGAAAGCTCTGGGGACCACAGCAGTCATCTATAGATCAGTCAATAAAGGGTAAGTTAGACCTATTCAACCAGCAAGCTTGATTAACAAAAAATGCCACCATGTAAGGGTTAGAATTTACATGCAGAAGAGAAACAAAATAGAACCTGGAGATCAACCAGGCTGTCTTATCTTTAATGATGTCAGATAAAGTAAGCAACTGAACCGAACTCAGCAATGCTCAACAACCAGAAGGCAGGGATGGATAAGGTAGGAAAGAGATAAGGTAGCATTCCCCTGTATAACAAAGCACTGGCCACCCTTTAGGAAATGAGGCAGGGTATACATTTTCCATCAGTAGACATTGACAAAACCCAGGACCTCATTCTGAAATTCAATAAATTCCTCAGAAATTCCTAGCGACATTAATGACTAAACATTATATAGTAAGTACTCAAAACCTAAAATTCTTCCTTTGAAAACAATCCTCTGTACTTTACAAACATAACCCCTTTTTAACACAGCAATCCCAGTCCAGAGCTCCTCAAGGGAAGAGTCCTGCTGAGAAACCATGCTCAGCTCTTGGTTTGAGACAGTCATTTCAGTCCCCTAATTCAAGTCTCTCTACAGTTCGCTATCACTTACCAGGTCTGATCTCACATGGAAAAGTAGTGAAAGCATAACCTATGTTGCACAACAGGTCTGACTACAGCCCACATACACCTGTGCAGCTCAATCATTCTACCCTGCTATTCTGCAGGGTACAGCCACAGATCTCAAGATTGAAGAACTCAGAAGTATCAGGAAATGGTGCTCAAAACAACGGTACAGTAACTTATATTTGTCACCCAGTTTTCAAGCTCCCATTCTTCCCAGAACCCATGCAGCCCATCCCCATTACTCCTTGGTAGGCAAACAATCCCTTTACCAGTATCTCATTACTTTTACATTTTTTTCAAAGCAACTCGCCCTTCCTGGAAAGTCCTTTACTCATGTCCATTACTTTTCTCCAAGACCCAAGCAGCCTTTCCTGACTGACTTCAGTCCACACTCCTCAACGTGCTCAGCTGGTCTTCCCTCCGCACTTTACAGGGTTCCAAATGAATTATTTTTCCAGTACATGAATTTTTGTGTCTTATCTCCTCCAACACATTACAAATTACCTCAGGCTAGAGAAAGGGTCTTTACCCTGTAACCTACACATCTTATACAGTACTACAAAGCCCATAAATGAAGAATTTTCTCCCAAACTGCCTTATAATACCTTTGTCCACTAGTTAGAATGCCAATGCAACAAATTTGCCTCTTTTTTTTTTTTGTACCGGGGATCAAACTCAGGACCTTGAATTTGTCTCATTTTGAGCAGGTGGGTCTTTTCATGTACTTGCAAATACTTCTCAAAGTTCCATAAGCTAGGGCTGGGGATTTACCTCAGTGGTTCCGCCACCTGCCTCACAAGCGCGAGGTCCCAAGTTCGATCCCCAGTACCAAAAAAAAAAAAAAAAAGTTCCATAAGCTTTTCCAAGAAAGCCACACAATTCAAGCTTTAGACTTATTATATCCAAAAAGCTCAATGACAAAAAGTCACTACCTAGTACTTCCTACTACACGTTAAAGGATGAAGACGGGATCTTCACAATATGTAAACAATCTGCGAAACATTTTATTTTTAGCTGGATACGGCAACACACATCTGTAATCCCACCACTCTGGGAGTGTGAGGTAGTAGGATCACAAATTCAAGCCCAGCTTAAGCAACTTAGTGAGACACTATTTTAACATTAAAAAAAAAAATTTTTTTTGGTAACAGGGATCGAACTCGGGACCTTCCACTTTTAAGGCAGGTGGTAGAACCACTGAGCTAAATCCCAGGCCCCCAAATTTTTGTTTTAAAGGGCCTGGTTATGTGGCTCAATGTGAAGGCCATGGGCTCATTCCTCAGTACTGAAAAAAGTTGTTTTCACCATGGAAATCAAATAGTAAGTTATTAAAAAAAAACAAAACTAGCCATTGTTACCAAAGCACATGTCACACAAAGACATTGTTAAAGAATTCTCTAAATATGTAGCAACAACCACAAACTTACCATTCTACTACATCAAACTATGAAGAATCAATCAAAGCACTACCTGCTTGCAAAGGTGAGAGAAGTGGACAGGACGCCCCTCTTGCAGCTCCTGCCCCTTCCTTAGACTTGGTAAACCGGCTGACAGCTTGGTTAAAATCAGCATGCTCATGTGGACTGTTCGTTCAATAAATATTTGTTAATGCCTATTAATGTCAGCAAATGCCCGTAAAGAGGAGAAAAACAATAAGAGAAGTATCTCCTAGGTGATCCAGACTCAGATTCCATATTTTACTTTAAGCCCAAAATCACACCAGGAAAAAATTACCTGTATATTATTTTATACTGTAATTGGTTGAAAGTATCTTCTCTTTTAAAGAATAATTTGAATGCAATGAAATACAAATATATATAGCTCTGAATTTCTCCACCTATGCTAAGACATACAAAATCAGAACTATAAGGAGGGCAGGGACACTAGATATTAACCAAATCTCTCTAAACACTGACAGGTGCTATACAGTCACTGCCACATCATTCTGATTGGCTCTAATTTATCATCATGAAACAAAATTTACTAGGTCTCTAACTCTAAACAAGACCATACCAAACTGAAGGGGAAAAAAATGAAAGGGTCTGAATTTGAATGAAGATGTTCACAAACTTTCAAATCAAAAAGGATAAAATAAAAACCCAAAGAATAAAATAATAATCTAATGTTGAGCCTTCAATATAACAGAAGTCACACAGCTGTAATCAGAGAGCTAAAAAAGGGGGACAAAACCCTAACATTTTAAAAGAAGTAAGGTAAATCCCTAATGTATCTCTCAGCCTTGCCACAAGGGTTTCCTCCTACAAGCGATCTGAGCCTGCCATTGTCTAAGAAAGAGATAAGTATCTTTATTTTATTTCATGAATATGTGGCTGCAGAGGGCACCAGACTAACTGGGCCCTGCTATTTTAGGCTGGGCCCTTAGAACAGAGCACAGGAAAAGATACAGATGTACTTAATCAGTGTCCCCAAGTCTAGTGCAACGCTTGGGGATATTTCTATAAATGAGCTTTCTAGTAGCCTCTATTAGCATATTGTCAATTTTTGGCCCAAATCAACAAACATCCAACTTTATCAACCTCCAAGAAAGAAGATACTTGCAAATTCCAGCAAGGTCCTCTGACGAATCTCAGGACAAGCAACCAACACAGGGTAATAGAACCCCAATGCACAATCACCTTAAATTTTACCCCCCTGATATTAACCATTTGAGATAAGCGACAGATTCATACCTTGTTTTTAAAAGTCCCCTCACCAAAGGGGTAGGGGAAGAGGGAGGGGAAGGGGAAAGGTAAGAAGGGAAAGGAAAAATTACGAGAAAAGGAAAAAAATGGAAACAGTCTATGTAAATAGGGAAGGGTGGAGGGGGTGAAGGGCGCACAGGTAATGGGGAAAAAATAAGAACCAAGATACATCAGGTACAGGTACAAACACCCAATGATAAATGTAAACAAAATGTATACCTAAAATGTACCAATAAAAGAATTTATGCAAAAAAAAGTCTCCTCAGGAATTTCAAGCAGTAAAAATAAACAAACAGCTCTTCTCTAAACTATGACGCTTTTCCCTACAACCCAAACAGAACAGAGGTAGAGCTGTCAATTAAGTGGGTGTGTTGATTCTGCTGCCCATCAACTCTACACAAACACACAATTACTGTTCATCTCTTCTCACATGGCCTACACTGTACTTACTCTGTATTATCTAAAAGTGAGGGCCAACACCAGTACACGTGTCTTCTAATTCTACCAATGACCGGCTAAATAAAAAAATAATGCAAGGGCCGGGGATTTAGCTCAGCGGCATAGTGCCTGCCTGGCAAGTGTGAAGTCCTGAGTTTGATCCCTGGTACCAAAAATAAGAACGATGATGATGATGATGCTATACATACTAAGTACAAATTTTTACCATAACTTTCCCCTTCAAATGGCTAACAATCCTCTTTCAGAGTCTTAACAATGGACAAGTGAGTGAATATATATTTTTAAATGACTATTTCTTTCCCTTTTTTTTTTTTTTTTTTGGTACCAGGGATTGAACTCAGGTCCTTGCACTTGCGCAGCAGGCGGCAAAACCACTGAGCTAAATCCCCGGCCCCCTTTCCCTTTTTTTTGGTACTGGGTATCGAACTAGGGACCTTGCGCTGGCGAGGCAGGCAGCGGCACCACTGAGCTAAATCCCCGGCCCCTAAATGACTATTTCTTTAAAAAAAGGAAATTAACATTAAATTGTCAGAAACACCTATTGACATATGAGAGTTTATGAACAGTTTTCCCATAAAATTTTTCTAGGCTGACTTAACATTATATAAAAGTCTCACTTTTACCCAAAAAAAAGAGTCATCAATCTTCCAATTCCACATCACTTCTACATCTAACTTACTACTTTAAGTTTTAGAAATAAAACTACCACATACCACATTTAATATTAGGTATTATAATGACACATACCTCATGAAAATGGAGGCATGGCACTAATAAAAAATAAATACAAGTTCAAAGGTATTTTTAAAAAGAATTTAAATTAATATGCAGTGTTCTGGGAACTTTATAATTCAGGCAGTCATGTATTCACTCCCCCTACATATAATTATTAAGCAATATGCCAGATACAATGCTAAGCATTGGAGATTCAGTTTCTCCAGCCTCCATCCAAATTGTTAAGGCCTTTCTATGTGCTTCTCTCACTTAGGACTTACATAACGTGAACATACTGGTCTATACCAGAGATCACCAAACTTGTGCAGCAAGGGCCAGATAGTAAATATTTTAGCTTTTGTGGCCTGGGACATATGGAGTCTATCAAAATTACTTTGTAGTGCACAACAACTATGAAAAATTATTACATGGGCTTAACAGTGTTCCAATAAAACTCTGTGAGTACTTTGAATTTCATGTAATTTTTACATGTCACAAAACATTATTCTTCTTTTGATTTCTTTTTTAACCAACTAAAGAAGTATAAACCGTTCCTAGCTCATAACCCATACAAAAGTTGATGGAAGGGCTAGGCAGGATTTTGCCAGGAGGGCAGTGATCAGCCTACCTCCCAGGTCTAGAGACACAGATGTCCTCATCTAGACCTCTAAGCATAAGGTCAAGGCAATGTCCTATGAATCATTATCCATCCAGGAATCTGCATGATGTGAGGCACAGCAAGCAAATAACAAGTGTTAGTTCTACTGAACTGAACTAAAATATGACTAAACTTTTAACTCTACCTCCAAAGACTTCGTGATTAGCTGGTGGCATGCACCTATAGTCCTACACACTTGAGAGGCCGAGGCAAGAAAATCGCTTGTGTCTAGCAGTTAAGAGACCAGCTTGGGTACATAGTAAAGCCCCATCTCAAAACAAAACAAAAAGCTTCCTTAGTCTAGAGAAGTATAAATAAAAAACATAATATCATGTGAGAAGGCTAAGATCAACACAGCGGTGTGACTGGAACACCTAATTTGAGCCAGAAAGTGGGGCAGAAGGTGGGGGGATGAAGAAGGATTCCTGAAGGTCTGGCTTTGGTAAAAAGTGATCCAAACACATCCCTCTGTGAACATGAAATGATAAAAGGTAAGCCTACAGGTTAAGAAAGTCAAATTCTACAGTACCTTGTCTTCCAAGCCAAAGAATTTGGACTTTATCCTAAAGACCTGAGGAACCACTGTAGAACTTTCAGCTAGAAAACAGTATGATCAGATATGAATTTTAGATTCATCTGAAACATGGCTGCTCAAATACAGCTGGTTCTCAACTTTTGATGGTTTGACTCAGGTTTGGTTTTGTTTGTTTGGGCTTTATAACGATGCAAAAGTGATATGCATGCAACAGAAACCAGACTGAGTTTTGAATCTGGGCTATCGATACTCAGTACAAGATTCTGGAGTAATGGTGGTCAGCAGCAAAGAATCACAGCTCCCTGTCAGCTACTCAACATAATAATAATCAATACTCTATAGTGTATTGTATTGCTAAACTAAGATATTCAGTAGGTTGGGTATATTAAATGCCCTTCAACTTATTAAATTTGCAACTTATGATGGGTTTATTGGGACATAACCTCACCATAAGTTGAGAAGCATCCATATAAGGAGCAAAACTGGAAGCAGAAAGACCACCAGATTGTTAGGAAGCTGCTACAGTAATATAGATGAAATCAATGGACAGAGGCAAGGAGGATAAAAAGATAAGCACTTCTGTGCCTGTGTGACTTGACAGTGATGGCAATTAGAGACGAATGTCCAAACTGCAACCCAAGACCCACTTATTTATCACAAAGTCCCAACATTGCAATTAAACCTGAATACAAAGGTTTTAATTTAGAAAACACAATTCATACATTAACATCTTTTGTCTTAAAAGAAAACAAGTAACAGGTGTGCCACAGGTTCACCACCACTGGTGTGGGAGTAAGACTACAGTCTAGAGCAGTCTGTAGTTAAGGATAGGTGGGAAAGCCAGGGATAGAGTTAGAGCTGGCCAAAACTGAACTACCTCACAGCAGTAGATCCTACCTGCTCAACAAGATCATCTTTACTGATAAGAGCCTGCCAAGCATGATTGTCTTTTAGAGAAGACTTGGAAAAAACTGG
Source organism: Heterocephalus glaber (assembly GCF_000247695.1). The sequence continues at coordinate 10,695,802 of NW_004624814.1, forward strand.
TTGAGAGCTACAGTGTTGTTCACTAAGATAGAGAAACAACAGCTTTGAGTTGGGTGAGGCAATAAGGACTGAACTTAATTTTGGACATGGCCTCTGAACATACCAAATTAACTATATCCAACAAATCTTTAGATTTGCAGAAAGAGCTAACCTAGAAATGCAAACTTTAAATCTATAAACCTGCAAAGAACAAATGAAGCGTTTAGGATTAAGATTTGTTCATTCAAGGATAGTGAGTAGCATGAAAAAAGAGAAATCCAGGAATGAAAGTAGATAGGAACAGACTGAGGGCCATCAAGGAAGATAACCAATGAAGTCAGGCATCTCTGAATCAATGCATACTCGAACTTCTATTTTAAAAGCGGGCCCGGGGATTTAGCTCAGTGGTGCTGCCACCTGCCTCGAAAGCACAAGGTCCTGAGTTAGATCCCCAGTACCAAAAAAAAAAAAGTTCTACTAAAATAACTCAACATTCTGAGAGATTTACCAAGATGCTATAAGCTTTGGGGCTAGTGTCCTTGACTGAGGAGTCTAAAGCCTAACTCCTCCAGGACTTCTGGCAAACTACTACCACAAGATCCTCTACTCTGCCTTCACTGAGTTATAAAAAAAAATCTAACAAGAATCTAACAAGTGATCAACTGGAAGCTTTATAAACTGTAGTATTATAAAGATTCCCCTTGGTTTATTACTGTAATGGTATTATAACTGTTAGAATTCCATGTAAAAGAGTGTACACTCCTGAAGACAGGACACTTGATCCTCTATACCTTTCCATTAGCCACAAGGGAATGTAGTATTTCTTGGGTATTTTAAAAATGCCTTTGGAATATTTCACAGTAACATGAGAATGTATGCACGGGAGGAGTGTACAGCAAAATTCATACCCCTACTTCCTAAAAGGATTTAGAACTGAAATAGTCAAATTTTATTCTTCCCACAAATGTGACCAATGACAAATTGATGGGGTGAGAAGGATGCCTGGTAGCTCCAACTTTTCCCCCAATATGTAAGGGTTTTTTTGTTTTTCTCCGAGTGCCTTAGAAAAATGGAGAAGGAATTTGCAGAAAAAGCAATGAACTACAGAAGAGGAAAAGAGCCAACAGCAACTTTTATAAAACTGTTCAACAACTACTGGCCATTAAAGAACAGCTCCTCAACTTCTCAAGTTAAAACCTGCAAAATGAAAATCAGGCCTTTGTGAGACAAACTAAAATAGTGTCCCCCTCAGGGTACACAAATACCACAGTGAAGTCACCAGAGTGAGCTACTGCTGACAAAGTAAGAGCCTACCTTGCAAAGATTCTCCTGGGGGGTGGGAGGAATGCTGTTTGTTGCATACATATTCATTAGAAGACCAAACAGGATAGAATGCAATACCTTATAAATTACTCTTATTTATACACACAAAAACGATAGTCACACATGCAGCAAAGAACTTCACTTAATCCGATATAGATTCCTACAATTCATGAAGATCTTGAAAACTAATTTGGTCTCTGTGTTAAATTCGGGGAGTTCTATAAACTTTGACTGAGTCGAAGGCTATGTAAGCACTGTTTTCTTATGCTAGTTGTTTTAAGAAGAGAGAAAGCTACCTTCCTCCAAGATTCAAGACGCTGGCTGCCAAGTTTCCATTCAGAATGATTATCAAATTAATTAAAGGGACTGTTTAATAAAAGGCCAAGCCTCAGCTAGAGTCTTGCTACCAACTCAACTACCCCAAGGACAGTGATAAAACTTATTAGTTTAAAATATAAAAGCAAAACTTTTTCAAGAGTAATTGAGTGAAACATACAAAAGTTGCTAGGGAAGGTCCAGAAGTTGAAAGCAGAAGAAGACTTCTTTTTAGAGAAGAGTACCTGGTGAAATTTCTCTCCACAACAGACAGAAAATGCAGTTCCGGTTCCCACAATAACTTTAGCTCTTTATATTTGCACCCTGCACCTGGGATTATGGTATATGGAGCTTAAATAAGGCAGCAGATTTCAGGATCAATGTTGATTTTCCTGGATTTTGTACAGTAAGTGATGATAGTGGTACAATGATCTAATTTATACCCGCCATGTATTAAAATATGCCTCAGCCCCCAAAAAAGGCACCAGTAACAATGATCATGTAACTTGATATGTGAATATTTCAGGTTTACATAAGAAATTGTGAATGGTGGTCTTCAGAGCATGGAATTTGGCAAACAAAGACAGACTCACTTGTCATTATATTTACTGTTTAAATATATCATGTCATGTTTCATCTTTATAATAAAAGTGACTTATGATCAGTGCCCAAATATATATGTTTCTTACAATTAATCTGTGATCTGACTTGGCTTATTTTACGGTTTACTGTGTTTAAAGTTCAACATCAAAAGGAAGCCTATAAAAGTAGCAGCTAGACTGAATCACAGTGCTCACTTGAGTTTCACATGCTCTGTAAGGCCAAAGCACAATATGCATCACTTGTTTGAGGGCATGTGAAATTTGAACTGGGTGGGAGATTTAATGGATGCACAAAACAGTCATGGTACTTGAATTCATGGGAAATAATTAGTTAGCTAGAACCCATGGAGTAAATAGTTAGGAAGTGAATACGGTGAATATCAAACACACATGATAAAGCCTTGCCTATTTGCCATTAATTGTTGATCCTAACAATCATGCATATATAAATTATCCACATATTGAAAAAAAGAGGGAGGGAAGTCAACCCTACTACACACTAATCTTCCTTCTTCCTCCCTCCTCCACTGCCCAATGATTTCCTCCTGTACATCATTTCCAATCCAAAAACAAGTATAGTAGGTACTAGTCAAGTTTTTACAAACTTTTTCTTAAGTTTTAAGCAGTTTTTTTTAAAACACCAATTTTTATTACATTTTACATCTGTGGTTTGATTTAATCCTCCTAGTGATAAGTTAGTCATTCTACAAATATTTACTGAGTGCTTACCACATGTCAGGCACTGAACTGGGGATACAGTAGTGAATAAAACAGGCAAAGTGCATGGTAAAGAGAGACAAAAAAACAACCAGAGGAAGAAATACAAACTAATACAGTCCAGCACTGTATAATGGTGTCTCTGTTGTGAGAAATCACATTTACAACAGTGGTCCTGTAAGACTACAGTGGAGCTGAAAAATTCTGGTTACCTGGTCACATCATAACTGTCTTTACCTCCTAGTGCAATGCATTACTCATGTTAAACGGTATTATGAATGTCATTTAGCAAAGAAATTACCCAAAATAAGAATTTTTCAACAAAAACAAGTCCAAGTATGTAACATTCTTAGAGTAAAAAGAGTCATGTTGGGAGTCCTAACTAGGTGAACTCTAAGATCTCTTTTGACTTTGTCATTACCATGACCCAAAGTTACTGTATCTGCTTCCCAGCAACAACTCCACTTAGCTGATTTCTCTGCTACTCTGCCACATAGTCCCTGTAACAGGAAAGAAAGCACTGAGTAATCTACCTACCTCTGCAGTCACCTACAATAAATCTTAGCTGCCTCCCACCTATAACAGAAAACTAGAGAAGCCAAGATTGACAGCCTACTGTTCAGAACTTTTCAACTGAAATTCAGAGACTTTGATACATCAAGACAATGCCTTTTCTCTGATTTTTTAAATCTGAAAATGGATGACTTCTAGAATATTCAAAACTGAACAGAAATATTAACAAGTCAAAATTTTAGTAAAAATTGGATATAACCTATGAAGATAATGCTAGCCAACTTTAAAAATGTTAACAGGAGAAAATGGGTAAGGACCATTCCCACAAAATCTTGGGTAACCCTGAGTCTCTTGCAGTGTCTGTAAAAAAGCACCTGACCCAAGATACTACTACTTCTAACATTTTTTAATGTCTTTTAAAAAATTGAACTCAATAGTCTGTATTTTCAATCACTGAAAAGTGCCTGAGAATTTTACTTCACAAAGTTATTTTCAAAAGTTTCATCTAACGACTAATCTACAAATAAATGGTTAACGAAGGTGCTAAATACTGCTTTCTAAAATTTATTCCACACACAGTAATTTAATTACACTTTTCAAAGTACCTTTTGTAATTCACATTCTTTCTCTGGAATCTCGATATTTACATAGAGTTTAGTGTGCTAGAGAGCAGTGGGGAAAAAATACAAATCATGATCAAAAGAACCATTTGCCTACAAAATGTCCCTTTCAAACAACCCCAAATAATGTTATTAGCTCTATAGAATTAGCCCGCTTTGACAGAAGAATGACTTGGGGCAGTCCGGTCTCTCTGAAGTTCATTAGTGCCAGCTACTGGTAAAATCAAGTCTCCCAGTGCAATGGGGACTGAAGTTCTACAAATCAAATCTCAGTTTCTCACGTACATGCTACCCTGTTAAAGAATAATGAAATTATCTTCTTGTTATATATATGTCTCAATGATGAAGAAAAACTTGGCTAGATCAAACCTCATTTTTAATTCTTTCAGATAAATACGTCCTTTCTCATCCACAGCCTACTATGCAGTTTTCTGTGCATCCCTTTCCTGATTTCTAAAAGGTCACTTCTGTGCACTTCTACACTTGCTCTGAATCAAAGCAAAAGGAAAGACAACTTTTTACACAGGGACAAAACTGTGCCCAGCAATTACAGTGAGTACAGGCACTTTCTTTTGTTTCCTCTGTACCAAGATTAGCTGTGAAATAGCTTTGTGGCTCTTAATTAAGGCTGAACAGCTCTAAAGAACAGTAACTTTAAAAGTGAATCTCTAGGTTAATTACACATTGGCAATAAAGGCGGTAAAAGGCAATTGCGCCCCTCGCATGCCCCTCGAATTCCCATAACTCAACAGAGCAAACAGCAATCACCCTCAATCCGGGAGACACAGACAACTAAATATTTTCAGAGCACAAGTGTTTAAGGTGGACCTTCCTGTCTTTATGGGAGCATGCGTTGGGATGGCCCTGCTAGGAAAGAGAAAAGCAAAGATAGGTGTTTCTGATTAAGGCTTCAGAAACAAGACCAACACCCTAACAAACGAAATGGCGAATGGTCTCTCAAGCAAGAATCCCGTTAAGTTGGAAAGCAGAGATCAACGTAGCGTGGAGCGTCTTGGCCCTCACCGGATGTCAAGAGCTCGATCAACTTTAGAAGTTGGAGAAAGGAATTTCTGCGCGGCCCACTCCGGGAAGCAGAGAGCCCGCACGCGGCTGCCCCTCAAGCTGGAACAGGGGTGGAGACAGCCTAGGAACTGGGCTCTTGGCGAGCAGTAGAGGGGACAGGGCTGTCACCGCTTACCCAGGTGCAGCGTGAGGTTGATGGAGTTGGGGTACTGCACCCCGGACAGCATGGTCTGGCTTTGCCACCAGGTGATGTCGGCCTGGTGGTTGTAGTCTGTCAGGAAGGCTGCCCCGTGCTGCAGGTGGGGCTGCCCGGCGTCGCACAGGTGACAGGACTTGGTCACCCCGGTGACCCCGGTCTGTACACAGTACTCCTCGGGCGGAGTCCCACACGTGTTGGTGGCTACCACGGTCACGTTGAAGGCGGCGTTGACGAATTCTGGCATGCAGCGCTGCGGCCGCCCGCGCTCGTCCGTGCACTCGTCCATGGCCGCCCGGACACCGCACGCCGCGGCGACCGCGAGCACCACCAGCACCGGCCAGAGCCGCCTCTGGGGACGCAGGACCGGCGCGGCCCACTCGCTGCCCCTCATCCCGTCGCGCCCGCGCCGGGCTACTGAGAAGGCAAGGGTGCCGCGCGTCCTCTCGGCCTGGGGTCTCCGCTCCGCCGGCTGTGCCTGGGGCCCCGGGCCGGACTCGCGCGCGCACGGGCGGCGGTGGCGCCGAAGAGACGGGCCGGCCGGTGGGCGCCCCTAGTGAGGACGGTGCTGCTCGCAGATCTGTGCTCCGCGCGCCACCTCCGCGCCTGGCTCACCCACCCGGGACGCAGACCACACCGCGCGTCGACCCCCGACTTCCGAGCGCGGCCCCGAGCGCGCACCCGGGAGAAAGGAGCAGGGGGTGGGGTCGGCGGGCGGGGTGGGGTCTGGGGGCGGAGAGAACCCAGCCCGAGCCTCCTCTCGGCTGCTCCCTCGGCCCCCAGAGCGGCTCCCCCGCCCTCCGCGCGCCAGGGACTGCGCGTCCGCCCTGGCGGCGGAGTCTTGCGCTCTGGCCCGGCACCGGGGGGGGGGGGGCGGGGCGGTGCATGCCGGGAGGGAAGGCGAGGCCCGGGACCCACCGCCCAGGCCTGGCTGGGACGCACGGGTTCCCCCCCCCCCGCCCCCGGCGGTAGGAGGGGCGCTTAAAGGGAAAACGCGGGTCGGCGAGGTCGTTCAGGGTTGACCTTTGGGCCTCTGGCCAACTTGGGCGGTGGCCGGCGAATCCCCGCCCAGCCAGGTGTCAGTCCTCGAGGCCAGGCCGGACACCGCCGGAGCGAGGGCCACGGGGACGGGGTGCTGGCGCTGCCCGCGAGACCTGACCCCAGCCCAGCGAGCGCCTTGCTGCCCTCGTCCCGTCCCAGCCCTCCGGAGAGAGGGCCCCGGGGGTCAGGGGCTTGGACGCTCCCGGGGGAATATAGGGCCTGGTCGCTGCATCAAAATGAATTTTGTGAAGCGATTTCCTGCCGCTATATTAAAATGTAACCGGTGAGTTAGCCCGGGCGAGAAAGGAAGTGAAAAGGCTGGGAATGGAATCACATTTTTCCCCTTGGGACGCAGACCCACTGCGAAATTCTTCCACTGTGTTGTTTGTGTTCTCCGGCTTGCCTTTAAAAGACGAAATTATCTGGATTCTGACATCCTTCTTTTCAGGCCTGCTGAGTCACGGAATATTCTCAGCGCCAGAATGACTCAGTTCGCGGAACCCGAGCCAGAAGATCATGAGTTTCGGTCCTAGATCAGAACCTGGGCACTGGCCCAATATAGAGCAAATGATGACTGGGTCCGAGTGACAGTAGCCCAGCAGAATGCGGCGGTTCTCAGACTTTTGAGTCCTCGAGCAAAGTGGATGCTCGAAGTGAATGCCCAGGATGGATTTTTTTTTTTAAACTTTTCAGAAAAGTAAGAATACTACACGGTTTTAGATGCAGTAGGCCTGTTCAGACAGGGATAGTGGGGATCTGAAACAATAAAATAAGTAAATGTTAGGTGACTATGGTTAGGGTCAGTGTTAGTCCCACAATTACTAATTAGGAGGGCCTTAGGCATAATGGTCTAGTTGGATTGGGCGGAGGCCTGGGGCGTCCAGAGGACTTTGGCAGAGCCTGCTTTTTGAGTATATCATCATATATTGCTATGAGGTATTGTTCGTTTATTGGATGAGATAGGTGGAGATGATACATAGTTAGAAGTCTCAAACCATTCACCCAGCACCCTCTTTTTGGGAGAAGGAAGTTGTGAGGACAATAATAATGTTTAATCCTTTCATACTGGAGTTGAAGCATCAGTATATTCACTTATACCTAAAGGAGATGATATCCTCAGCTCTTCCTTGTGCTTGGGAACAAAGGAGCAAAGATAAAGACGTAAGTTGTAAATAAAGCTACAGATACTTTAATAAGTATATATAATAAATATTAATGCATTTCCCTTATTCTACATTTTCAGGACTTTATTAATACCAACAAACTAAAGGGTGAGTCTCTGTTTTCTACCAGAAAGGTAGAGATAAAGGTAGACTAAAGGCTGCAAAATCAACATGAATGTTTCCTTTTCACTTCTCTTTTTGTGTTCTGAGTTAACTTGAAGCTAGTACTTAATGCTTATTTGCTACATAATTTCGTTACCAGAACCTCATCTGACATTTGTAAAGCACATAAAGAGACCTTGACTTCATCTCTAAATCCCATTGTGCAGGGGGATTGTGTTACAGTAAGTACACAGCCAGTGTGCTTGATAATAAAAATTTTGTTCCATTCTTTGGATCTTGATTCAAAGATTTTGTTAACAGAATTTTTAAGACAATTTGGGAAACCTAAACACTAGATATTTGATAATATTAACAAAGTACTTTAGGTACCAAAGAGATGCCCAAGTCATTAATATTTTTTCTAAAATGAAGGTATATGAGATTTTCTTTTACTGCAAGTTGCCTTGTTTTCAAAAACTTCCAGAGCCTTCTAAACACATGTTTACTGCTTGAAAATTCCCTTATTTACTAAACAGATATATAGTGTTTAGAAGAAAAATATGAAAGTGTAGGAAAAAATAAGATTCAGAGCCCTCAAATGAAGGCCTTAGTGGCCAATCATCAGTCCATGCAGAAACATAGGCAGGATGAAGGGATGTGGTTGTTTATTGTACACTCAAGAAAGTGCCAAGTGTTTTTTAAAATCCCATTTTAAGGGCCAGGGATTTAGCTCAGTGGTTTCACTGCCTGCTGCGCAAGCACAAGGACCCGAGTTTGATCCTTGGTACCAAAAAAAAAAAAAAAAACCAAATAAAATCCCATTTTAAAAATAGGAAAGAGGACCAGGG
>NW_004624814.1:10714462-10729257 GCF_000247695.1 Heterocephalus glaber
CATATTAGGAAAACAGAATGAGCCCAATTAAACAACCTGATGCTGCACCTCAAGCTTCTAGAAAATGAAGAGCAGGACAACCCCAAAGCTCATACAAGGGAGAAAATTATAAAGATCAGAGGAGAAATCAATGCAATGGAGACTAAGATAACGATACAAAAGATCAGTGAAGCCAAGAGTTGGTTCTTCAAAAGAATCAACAAAATTGACAAACCATTAGCCATCCTTATCAGAAAAAGGAAAGAAAAGGCCCAAATCCATGCAATTAGGAATGAAAAGGAGTAATCTTAACAGATTCTGTAGAAATCCAGAAGCTCATCAGTACCTACTTTGAAAACCTGTATCCAAATTAGATGGAAAATTCAGAAGAAATGGATAAATTCCTAGATACATATGAATTACCAAAGCTGAATCAAGAAAATATAAAAATTCTAAACAACCCAATATCAATCAATGGAACTGAAGCAGTAATTTTTAAAAACTACCAACAAAAAAAGCCCAGGTCTTAATGGATTCACTGCTGAATTCTACAAGAACTTTAGAGACCATCTAATGTCACTGCTCCTCACACTCTTTTTTTTTTGGTATGGGGGATCGAACTCAGGAGGCAGGCAGCAGAACCACTGAGCTAAATCCCTGCCCTCCTCCTCAAACTCTAATGAAATTAAAAAGGAAGCTATACTTGCAAAGTCATTCTTAAAAGCAAGCATTACCCTGATATCAAAACCAGAGATAATCCAACTAAAAAAGAGGACCACAGACCATTCTAATAAACATAGATCCAAAAACCCTCAAGAAGATATTGGCAAACAGAATGCAACAAATCATTAAAAAGATTATACACCATGACCAAGTGGAATTTATCCCAGGGATGCAGGGAAGGTTCAACATACACAAGTCAATAAATGTAATACACCACATTAACAGATCAAAGGATATGAAACATATGATAACCTCAATTGATGCAGAGAAAGTATTTGACAAAGTCCAACACAAATTTGTGATAAAAACCCTAAAGAAGGGCTGGGGATTTAGCTCAGTGGCACTATGCCTGCCTTGCAAGCACAAGGTCCTGAGTTTGATCCCTGGTACCTAAAAACAAAACAAACAAACAAACCCTAAAGAAAATTGGAATAGAAGATCTTTACCTCAATCTGATAAAAGCCATCTATAACAAACCAGCAGCCAACATCATGTTAAATGGTCAAAAACTGAAAGCTTTCACTCTAAAATCAGGAACAAAACAAGGATCTCCACTATCACCATTTTTATTCAATATAATTCTAGAAAAATTAGATGAGAAATAAAAGGAATAAAGATAGTAAAGGAAGAAGTTAAATTATCATTATTTGTGAATGACATAATACTCTACACAGAAGGCCCCAAAAACTCCACCAAAAGACTCTTAGATTTAATAACCAAATTCAGTAGCATAGCAGTATACAAAGTCAAATTCAATCAATAGCATTCCTGTAGACAAATAACAAACTTACTGAGAGAGAAATTTAAAAAACAATAACTTTCACAATAGCATCCAGAAAAATGAAATACTTAGGAATCTAACAAAGGAAGTGAAAGACCTTTACATTGAAAACTATAGTATTCTGAAAAAGGAGAGTGAAGAGATATTAGAAAATGGAAAGATATCCCTTGTTCTTGGAGAGGCAGAACCAATACAGTGAAAATGGCCATACCTCCAGAACTTCTAAACTATAGATTTAATGCAATCCTGATCAAAATATCAATAGCATACCTCACAACCAGAGAAAACTATCCTAAAATCATATGGAACCAGAAGATACCTAGAATAGTGAAAGCAGTTCTAGGCAACAAAGGTAAAGTAGACAAGGGACATCACAATCCCAGACTTGAAATTATACTACAAAGCTACCATGATAAAAACAGCATGGTATTGGCACCAAAAAAAAGGGGGGGGGAAGATCTGAGGATCAATGGAACAGAATAGAAGATGCAGAAACAACTCCAAACACACTCACCTACCTTATCTTTGACAAAGGGGCCAAACACTTTCACTGGAAGAAAGAAAGCCTCTTTAATAAATGGAGCTGGAAAAACTGGCTTTCCACATGCTAAAGATTAAACCTAGACCTATATATCTCTCACCATGCACTAAACTAAAATCGAAATGGGTCAAATATCTAAATATTAAAACAGAAATAATCTTCGGGAAGATATTTTTGGTAAAACTCTTAGAGACATAGTTGTAAGCAAAGACAATGATAAAAACCCCAGTTGCACAGGAACTGTTACGAAGAATCAACAACTGGGATGATATCATATTAAAAAGCTTTTGCACAACAAAGCAAACTACCAACAGAGTGAGAGACAACCCTCAGAATGGGAAAAAAATTTTACCAGCTATTCTTCAGACAAAGGACTAATATCTAGAATATATAAAGAACTAAAAAAAAGCAGCCCCCCCAATTTAAAGATGAAATTCAAAAATGGCCATCTGAAGTTAATAGACATTTCTCAGATGAAGAAGTACAAACAAATAAGTATGTGAAAAAATGTTCAACATCACTGTCATTTGAGAAATGCAAATTTAAACAACACTGAGATTCCATCTCACTTCACAAAGAATGGCAATCATCAAGAAATCAACCAATAACAAATACTGGCAAGACTGTCAAGAAAAAGGAACCCTTTTCCATTGTTGACGAAAGTATAAACTGGTACAACCAATATGGAAATATCCCCCTTCTTGGTATCTTCCCAAAAGAGTTAAAAAGCATCATACCACAGCAACATATGCACACCCATGTTTATAGTGGCACAATTTATAATAGCTAAATCTTGGAAAGAGCCCATATGCCCATCAATGAATGAATGGATAAATAAACTGTGATTTTTCTATACAATGGAGGGCTATCTGCCATGAAGAAGGATAAACTTGAGACATTTTTAGGTAAATTGATGCATCTTGAGAACATAATTTTAAATGCAATAAATCAGAGACACATGTTTAAATATTGCATTGTTTTTCTTGTGTGAGAAACCCAAAGGGTAAATAAAGGCCAAAATGGAGGATAGATATTGGGAAGTAGGAAGAAAATGTTTAAATGGGAAGGAGAACAAATGAAAAAAAAGAATGAAAAGAATGAAAGAATGAAAGGAAAACAATATAAACAAAGTCTTGTAAATGAGGAGGGGAAGAAGGATTGAAGGGAAGGGAGGGGAATGGGAAAAAAATAATTAAGATATATCATATATAAGTACAAATTCCCTATGATGAATGTGATTATTATATATGTAAAAAATGTACCAATAAAATAAATTATAAAAATATCTTGTTCTTTTTGATGCTATTGTAAATTTCATTTTTTAATCCTTCACAAGTGTACAGAAATCCAATTGATTTTATATTCATAAATCTTGTATCCTATATAACCTTGTTGAACTCATTAAAAGTCTAATAGTTTATAGTGGATTCTTTATGATTATCAATGAACACATTGCCACCTGTGAATAATGATAATTTTATTTGTTAGTTTCAATTTGGATGCCTTTTTTGTTCAACTTTCTTTTGTATAAATCCCCTGAATAAGTCTCTCTATTTTCTGGAAAGGTCATTTTAAGTATATTTCATCTATAAATGTTGGGAATATTTCATCAGCGATACCAGCTAGGCAGTGTGTGTGTGTGTGTGTGTGTGTGTGTGTGTGTGTGTGTGTTAGGAGATTCCATTTTTAGCATAAATATAGTACTACTATTATACTATTTAAATTTTCTATTTCTTCAATGTTCAGTTTTAGAAAGTTGTGTTTTTCAGTGAATTTGTCAATTTCATCTATATTTTAGATTTATAGGCATTTCTTTTTAATGTGGTAGGAGCTTTATTCACTCCTAACATTTGTGTTCTTTTACTTACTTTGGTTTATCACGTATTTTGGGTTTTGATGGGGGGGGTTGTTTTGGTTTGGGGGTTTTGTTGTTGTTCTTTTGAGACAGGGTCTCCCTATGTAACTCAGGCTGACCTTGAACTAGCTGCAATTCTCCTAAGTACTGGTGCTACCAGAATTCCAGAGTGGTGTCCCATGGTGACAAAGAATGAAACCACAGACAGAGGAGGTAGGGTGCAAGCAAATTTATTTAAAACTAAAAAGAGAAGAAAATAAAAGGCAAGGAAGTAAAGCTCCCACTAGCCTGGAGGGGGTTCAGAGTAGGATACCCAAGAAGGCTCTTTGTATAAGAGTTTTTAAGAGGTTTAGAAGGAAGTTTGGCCCCAGTGTACATAGTCTCTACCCTATAGGAGACTATATATTTTTTAAGGATCCAGTCTATCCACAATGTCCACACAGGGCCCATGCACCCTTGATCCAGTGTCCTACCCGAACATACTCTGGGGAAGTCTCAGATTGCTGAAAGACATCTGGCAGATGTTTTTGTAAGATCCCTAAAGGGTTGTGACTCAGCAGCCTCTATTTTAGACTTCCTGACTCCATTTTGGGGCCACTGTTCTTACTGCCTAACAGAATCCTAACTCCTGTCTCACTAATCTTGTTACGCTGGGATTACAGGTGGACACCACCTTGCCTGGCTTATCAGTTTTATTAGTCATTACAAATTACCAGCTTTTGGGTTTGCCAAAAATTTTCTCTATTACTTGTTTATTATGTCATTCATTTTATGTTTTTTATTATTTCCTTCCTTCAACTTTGAGTTCAATATCCTACTCTAACTTCTGGAGATGAAATCTTAGATGATTAATTAAAGTCCCTTATTTCTTAGTATATGAGCTTAAAGATAAAATCTTCCTTCCAAGTATTATATTAGCTACATCTCTTGAGTTTTGATGTGATTTAGAATTATTATTCAAAATATTTTCTAATTTCTGTTGTAAATTTTATTTTGGCCCTTAGGTTACTTACAAACATGTTGCTTAATTTCCAAACATTTGCAGATTTTCTAGCTCTCTTTGTTACTATACTGTCTGCTAATAACTGGCACCTTGATTTTCTGACTCAGATCATAAAGACTGCCTAGCTGTACCATAGGGAGATGAGGAAGACAACTAGTTTGAGCAAATTGCAAAGGGAGGGCTGGCAGCAGCACCTTCTGACCACCACAATGGGGTCTATGACGGGCGGCAATGGCCTTCCAATAGCAGACCCGACCCCTAGAGACTCACCAACAGCCTCTGCTTCCTGGACTTAGCATGACACGGGAGCCCAGAAAAAGAAAGACATTCTTCTAATAAGCAAGATAGATGTTTGGAGTCATATTACTACTAAAAATATGTGACCTTAAGTTATTCTCCAAGCTGCTAAAATAAGATATAATAGTATTCATTTGATACCATATTTATCATTTCATATTTCACTTGCCATTCAGGACCCATGTATATAGTTTAGCCTCCCTAATGTGGACATCATATCCATAGCCACTATCTATTCAGCACTTACTATGTGCTAGACACCCTTCTAAGAATTTTACCTCTACTATTTCAACTAGTCTTCATATTTGTAATAGTCCTCCTTTTTTAGACAAAGAAACTAAAGCAGTGCAATAGTAAGGAAGTTGTCCAAAGTGATTCAGCTGCTGATGAACATGGGATTCAAACTCAGTACATATGACTCAAGAGCCAAAGTTCTTCATGCTGCATGACAATAGCAAATGCTTATTTGGAATTTTGTACCTAGCAATGACTTTTTAAATATTCTGCACATACACTGCTTCCTTTAATCTCTGGAACAATCCTATCAGTTATGTATTTTTGGTATTATCTCTCTTTAACAGATGATAAAACAGGTGTAGAGAGGTTCAGTACCTCACTCAAGATCATACAGCTAGTAGGTAGCAGAGCTGAGACTCAAACATGGGGAGTTTGACTTCAGAGTCTCTGTCTTCACCATGATGTAATATTGCCTCTCCCCCTGCACTGTCTTGGGAATGCAAGTGTCAAACATTAGTTCACATGTATCATCATCCATTCATCATAAATGAACATTCTTTTTCTTTAAATTAATTTTATTGATACATTTTAGGTATACATTATGATCACATTCATCATTGGAAATTTGTACCTGTACATGATGTATCTTAGTTCTTGTTTTTTCCCATTCCCCTTCCCTCTCTTCCACCCTGCCCTATTTACAAAACTTTGTTTCTGTTTATTCCTTCTTTTCTCATATTTTTCTCTTTCCCTTTTTTCCTCTCCCCCACCCCCTACTTCCCCTTTGAACTTTTCCTTTCTATTTCACATTATCTATTATACAACAAATGAACATTTTTTATTTTTGCAGCACCAAGGATCAAACTCAGGACCTTGCGCTTGTGAGGCAGGCAACAGCAAATGAACATGCTTATAGGTTTGATAATTATATCCAGAATGATGTTATTTATTTGTGGTACTGGGAATTGAATCCAGGGAACACTAAGCTACATTCTAAGCCCTTTTTTATTTTGAGATGTCCTTTTTTTTTTTTGGTACCAGGGATCAAACTTGGGACCTTGCGCTTTCAAGGCAGGAGGTGGAACCACTGAGCTAAATCCCCAGCCACACTTTCTTATTTTGAAATAATGTCTCACGAATTGCCCAGGGCTGGCCTCAAATTTTAAGTGCTCCTGCCTCAGCCTCCTGAATAGCTGGAAATACAGGTCACATAATTGTGACATTTATTTCTGAAGGGATGTTTGGCTTATCAGTAAGAACTTCATACATTTTTTTTTGAGTTTTAAACAATTTTTAGAAATAATCTGCATACAGTAATTGGGCACAAATATCACTGCACAAAAATACACATCATACATTATAGTTTTATTTTGTATTCTATGACAAAAAGAAATGATTGTCATATAGACAAGATCAGCTAAGGGAAAGCACCTCGCTCCTGCAAATTGGCAGCATGGCAACTTCCAAAAGGCAAAAGTACTTCAAGAGAACAAAACAAACAGAAGATCCTTTAAATTATTGTTACAGACTGAATTTTCCTCCACTGCCAAAGTCATATGTTGAATTTCCAACTCCCACTTTGGAGACAGGCTTTGAGGTATTAATTAGGATTAGATGAGGTCATGAGGGTAGACTCTGGTCTGACGGGATTAGTGTCCCTATAAGAACAGACACCAGTCTCCACCAGCACACACATGCCCCCCACTTCTCTCAGTCTGTCATGTATGGAAATAGGGAGAAGTTGGCTGTCTCCAAACCAGGAAGAGAGCCCTCACTGGGAACCAAATTAGCCCACACTCTGATCTTAAACTTTCAGTTTTCATAACAGTGAAAAGGTAAATTTCCATTGTTTAAACTGCCAGTCAATGCTACAATATTTGTTACAGCAGCCAAAATTAACTAATACAATTGTTTAAAAACTAAAAACTATTTCAGGAGATATAAAGTGAAACTGCTACATCTCAGAAATTGTGGCTGTGTGCATATTGAAGATGAGCCTGGTTTTTTTCTTTTATCAGTTGTGCAGCCTAAAAGTAGGAATCGTTAATCTCAATGCCCAAAGTTTACCACACTTAATAGTCACTGCCCAGTAATATACCAATAAAAACACCTTCTCAGTATCTCAGTAAAGCTCAAGTAATTTCACAATAACAAAATGCCAAAATCCTGTATTTCTATGTCTTTGAGGGTTTTTTTAAGATCTAAAAATATTGTAGTCTTAGATATTTTGAGGTTTGGGGTTTTTTTTGATATTTTGAGTTTAATGTCAGTAATTATAAGGCTAGATTTTCTTTGCTTTACATGTATACCATTTGAACATTTTTCATGGAGGTAAGTATAAGAACTAAGAAAAGTACTTTATCCTCATTTTGTGAATAAGATCATTTTAAGCCATAGAGTAGCTTTATATTATTCTGAAATGTTGGAGTATTTCTTCTCCCAGAACTTCCTTCTTAGCACATTCTTTATGAAAACACTATATCACTGCTGAGTGCATGAAAGAATCTTTCATTAGGCTGTCGATCTGATCAGGCTTATCTCCTTATCTGCAATCTATAATTACACAGCAGCACTGAAGCTACAGAAAATGGAATGTCTCCCACTCCCACAGCAGAGCAGCCATGGGAAAAGTCCTTCTTAGCACAGGCAAAACAGGGCAGTAGCCAGTGACAAAGAATACATTTGCAGGCATGTCTAATTACATTCATATGGTATGTCTTATTCTAGGTCACCTGAAGTTAAAGACCAAGATATTTTGGAGTTTTGTTTTATTTATTTGGTTTTTGTTTTGTTTTGTTTTGTTTGGGGTTTTTTGTTTGTTTGTTTAGGTTTGTTTGTTTGAAATAGAGTCTCACTGTTTTTGTTTTAAATACTGGTGACAATGAGAGGTTGAAAGATTGAAAGAAAAAAGAAAGTAAAGCTAAATTAGATTTTAATATTATTCTAATGAACAAGTATAGTTTATCTGGTGTATTAGTCAGCTTTCCTATTGCTCAGACACAATTCCTGATACCCACAATTTAAAGGAGGAGAAGTTTAATTTAGCTCATGGATCAGGCATTCAGTCCATGGTTGGCTGGCTCCAAAGCACAAATACGGCAGAAGCCTGTGGCAAATGAAGCTGCTTAGTTTGCAGAGGCCTGGGGAATACAGCTGGGAAACAGTGCCAGAGCAAAACAGGTGAGAGACCGTATTTGGTACCCAAGGCTGAACCTGCATAACCCACCCAGAAACATGCAGGAACATGCTTTATGTTCTCTCTGCTAGGAATTTTTTCATCCAATGAAGTTGGCAAATCAATTAATTGTCAGACCTGGGACATTTCAGGTTTTTAATAAATTTTTTAAAAACCTTATAGAAACTTAATTTTTTCCTCCATTTTTATTTCTAATATATCTTACATCTATTAGGGGTATATCAAACATGATTGATTGTTAGGAAAAAAATACACCTTAGGATAAAGCTCAATACAACTAAGACAATGAATGCCAAGTACTTTGTCCATCTAGCCCAACTCCTAGAAGTCAGCCTCAAAGTTCATTTCTACCCAGAGGCAAAGCCAGGATCCATTCCAATATCTGTCTGCTGAACATTTTTCCCATTTATCTTTCACATTCCTGATCCTTCAAAAGCTATCACTACAGGATCTCTGGAAGCAAAGCACAATGGGAAGCATTGGGAGCTTAAGGGATGTGAGCAAAAGCCAGAGTTTCAAAACAAACATACCCAGTGGCTTCAATTCAAGTGGAATTTACAATTCAGTCAAGGAGATTGAGTATATAAATATAAAAAATTGTTCTAGTATATTTACAATACAGTGTAAACTTTTATGATATGTAATTCACATGTACACGTGGGTAAGAATTAATGTTCAAAGAGTATCCTTCCCCAATAAATAAGAAAATGAGCCATGGATTAGAATTCTAAAGGTTGCAAGAATTGTAAGCTAGTGTAAAAAGGAGGGAAAGAACATTGCAAGTAAAAATATGTATGGATAGAATATTTTGGAATGTATTAGAAATTCCTATTTATTTGAAGATATGTAGTTGCTTATATATTCAATAAATACCTATTGAGCATCTACTATTTTCCGTGTATTTATTCATTCATTTCTATCCTAAAGCAAAGCAAGGATCCAACCAAAATCTGTCATTGATTCAACAAATACTTATTTACTATCAATTATGTGTCAGAATCTGGAAATATCATGGTATACAGGTAAGAGAAGACAATACCTTGAATACACTTGAAATCTAATAGGGAGGATAAAAATTTAAATAAACAAAATAAGCCAAAATGATAAGTAAGAAATACAGAGTATACTGAAAATTAATGAAGATGATAGTAAGCATGTAGGAATTATTTAAGTATGAAAGTAATATGGTCATATTTGCAAATTATAAAATACATTTCTCTTACTAAAGAAAATATGAGTCACAAAGGAGAAATGGAATGTCATTTAAAAAGCTAGTGGCTACCATCCCTATAAGAGAAAATATGACAGATAAGAGAATAGCACACCGAGTCTTGCAAGCGCAAGGTCCTGAGTACCAAAAAAAAAAACACACAAAACAAAACAGAGAGAGAGTGAGAATAGCAAACATGGCAAACCCAAGATGGACTTAAGAGGTAGAATAAGAACCTCCCAAGTATTTCTGACTTAAGAAACTTTAGAGAACAATAAAAAAGACACTCCTGGTTTCTGGCTTGAATGACAGATTAATGGTAACACTGTTAACTGAGAGGAAACACTGGAAAGCAAAGTTTTGGAAATTAAGTTTGAAGATACTGAGTGTATTTTCAACAAATTCAGTTTTGGGCATAACACTGTGTTAGATGCAAAAAAGTTTATAATATAGAAGAAAATTTATTGGAATTAAGCATAATAAAAGGCTAAATAGAGATATGTAGCATGTTAAGTTAGTCAGCATAGACCAGGTTACGGTATGGTAGCAAAAAAACCCCAGAGCTCAAAGACTTCACCAATAAAAGTTTATTTGTTGCTCAGATGAAATCTAATGCAGGTTCAGAGAACTTTCCAGAGCATTCCCTCATTTTGTGGTTTTGCTATATCATCACAAGACCTTCCTAGCTGCCATCTGGAGAAGAAAGTGGGCCGGTCATGTGTCAGCTCTCAAGTGTTCCAGACAGAGTGGCATATCTCACTTCCACTTACAGCAATTTGACAAGAAGAAGCTGGGTGGCTTTACCTCATTAGAAATCAACTGGGAAATTGTGACATCAAAAGACCACTGAAGGGTGGGGGATTTAGCTCAGTGGTGCCACGCCTGCCTGGCAAGCACAAGGTCTTGAGTTTGATCCCCGGTTCAAAAACATTAATTAATTAATTAATTAAAAGACCATTGAGTGAGGAGCATGTCTCTGCCACAGATGTGAAATGGGGACATCATGGTATCCTTCACAGAAAAACCACATTTGTGCTGGGATTTGAAGCGACCCTTAAGAGCTGACAATGTGATGAAGACAGAGGCAGGACTTTGTAGGCTAATGGAACATGACATGCAAAGACTCTGAAGCATGAAAGAACTGGAGATGTGGGAGATATGTGGGAATAGCAAAACGAAATAGGCTATTAGAGGAGAGGGTTTTCAGGAAAGTAGAAGAAAAGAGAGATCGAGGACAGCATAAATACGCTAAGGAGACTGTGGACAAGGGTGAGCCATTGACATTTTTAAGTAAGTGGAGAAGCTAAAGCTTTAGAAGAGACAATGGAGGCCGGGGATTTAGCTCGGTGGTTCCGCTGACTGCCTGGCAAGTGCAAGGACCCAAGTTCGATCCCCGGTACCAAAAAAAAAAAAAAAAGAAGACACAATGGAGATTATGATACACAGTAGATACGTTATACACATATAGTAGATGCAGAAGTAGATACACAGTAGTAAGTTTATCTACTTAGAAGGTAGGATGGACATATGAAGAAAGCCACTGACTTAGGAGGATGAGAGAAGGTGCTATGGAGAATAAATTTGATGTTTCTGGCTTCAATTCAATGGATGGTGATGCCATTAATGGAGGTAGGGAAAAAGTCAGTGGAGCAGGTTTAAGAGTAAATGTAACATGCTGCACCTGCCTGCCGAAGGTCCTGAGTTTATACTCAGTACTGAAAACAAATAAATAAATAAAAGAGTAAATGTAACTTTCCACAGTTAGAAATTCAAGTCACTTGGGTCATCCTTTGTTGACGTTTAACAAGAACTAATTTATATGTTGCAATAACATTTTTCTTTTATTAACAAAATAACCCTTGGTGAGCTGGGGATTTAGCTCAGTGGTTCTGCCGCCTGCCTCACAAGCTCAAGGTCCCGAGTTCAATCCCCAGGGTTATAAAAAAATAACCCTTGCCAGGTGTGATGGCACACACCTGTTGTTCCAACACTCAAAAGGCTGAGACAGGAGGAGCAGCACAAGTTCAAGGCCAGCCTAGGCTACATAGTGAGTTCAAGGCCAGCCGGAACTACTTATCAAGACATTGTCTCAAAAATTAATAAATAAATAAATAAATAACCCTTGCCTACGGAAGAGGGGACTTTGTTTTTAGTTATAGAACGCCCCCATCTTTGAGTCCTAGCCTACTTTCTCCTGCCTACTAGATCCGATGTATGTGAAGCATGGAAGCATCTGGAGCAGCCACATTTCCTTCTTCAAGCCAAAACAAGTAAACCCATCTGCGGCTTATCTCATATCCGCCCTGTAGATCTCTTGGGAGGATACAGCCCTTATTTCTGAAATAATGTGTGGAAAACAAAAATAGCATGGAAAGAAGTTTCTCCACATAAGCTGTAGAGTTGATTTTCAAATTAACTAACTCATATAAAGTTAACACAGTGAATGTTTTGTGTTTGAATTTTGCTTGGTTTTCATAAAGTATCTTTATGATTTTTAAATTTGTGGAGTATTCTTATATGCATACATTTAACTTTTTTTCCATTAAGTTTATTGGTACATTTTAGGTATAAAATTCAGTTACATTCATCATTGGGATCTTGTACCATTACATGAGTATCTTGGTTCTTATTTTTTTTCCCCTTCCTCTGCCCTCCCTTCACCCCCTCCACCCTTTGCATAAATTTAACTTTGAGGGAATCTTTCTGTAATAAGAAACCCCTAGAGTGTTTTTTCATCACTGAGTGGCTTAATAACTTGTAATAAATCATTTGACCTTTTCAGAATTAAGCCCTTGATTGTGAAATAAGGAAAATAATGTTTAACTCTCTTACAAAGATAATATTGGGAGATAGTCAATGAAAGACTCTAAAGTAATATTGTGCCTTTGGGGCAGATGTATTTATACATGCTAAGCATGAATAATTACTGCTACTCACTTTGAATATAATTTATCGAGTCTTTGTATTTAGTGACCATCTATTATATGTCAGGCACTGAAGAGAAAAAGGAAATAATATGTGATTCTTGCACTCAAGGAATTCCCCATTTTAGTAGAGAAGGTAAACAATACCAAGAGGTCAACATAAAGGAGCATGATTTCATGAATGGTCAAGTGAACCCCTAGAAGAAAAAATATTTACCAGAAAGGTTATCTGACCTAGCCATTCTAAAAAACTTCAAGGATCCTGGTAGACTTTTTTCTCAATGAATAAGTTGTGATCATTTCTGCAGTGTTCCTTTGATGGCAAGGTGTTTGAAGTAAGGCAGGTTTTTCAACCTAGTGCCTTATTTATCACAAAGAAATGGTTAAGACAATGTCCTAAATCTAACCCAGTTGTATTTAATTACAGGCATGTGACTTCTTAGTCACTCAACACCTCAGTTTCTTCATCTGTAAAATGGAAGTAATAATAGCAATACCAAATAGACTGGTTGAGAATTAACAATTAAGTTTTACATACTAAATACTTAAAAGTGATTGGCACAATCTGCCATCTGAAGTAGCTGAAAGTAGCTGTACTTCTTGGCTGGGATTCAGTATTCCATGCTGAATTGAGATAACAGAAATTTTGGAGTATTATTTGAAACAGTGACTTTTGAACCCTGTTAGACTTAATGCCCTCCTTTTATGATAATTTTTGGTAAATATAAATATTGGTAGTTCCTCCTTATTATTCTCAGATGAAACTAATAGTTAATACACTCTACTGATATGTATTACTTTTAATCATATAATATTCTAACAGTACCATACAGAAAAAATAAAAGTATTATTTGTTTGGATGCTTTAGGTACAGCTCAACTAGAACACATGGTAAAACAGTCTACATCTATATGTGGAATCACCTTGGCTAAAGCATCTGCAAATGCAGACTGAAACAGATTAGTTATTTCAAAGATATAGTTTTGAGCCAGGCACACTCAGGAGGCTAAAGCAGTCCAGGGCCAGCCTGTTCCCAAACCCTGTCTCCACACACCAAAAAAAAAAAAAGACACAATTTTGCAGGCAGCATTGCAATCAGTGATAAGCTTCTTCCAAAATGATGTAATAACTAGGCAAAATTCTGAGGAAAAAACCCCCAAAAATTCATAATAATGCCTTTATTAACATACAATCCTTTCATTACAGAAAAATTAGCATCTATTAAAAATCTCACATGGGCTGGGGATTTAGCTCAATGGCACCATGCCTCCCTTGGAAGCTCAAGGTCCTGAGTTTGATCCCTGGCACCAAAAAAAAAAAACAACACTTCACAAATTATTTTGTGTATACATACTAAATGGTGTTAGGTCCTAGTTTCAAATTATTATAACCAGATTTCTCATAGAGCACCAATATCTACTGGTGTGTTCTCTAGGGAATCTCTGAAGATAAGGAGTGCAGGACAATTCTCCGTTGAGTGAGTCTGTCCCATGAACTGCAAAATATTTAGTATTCATGGCCCCTACCACCAAATGCTACTGGCAGCATCCCCATACATTGTGATACCCAATATTTCTTCAGATCTCCAAAATTTCTTCAAGAGAAATTCCATCTCCAGGACTATTACTGATGTAGAAGAACAAATCTAAAGATGCAGACTCAAATCTAAATATGAGGATATTAGAGTAGATTAATCATGTATGACCAGGTCAACAACTTCCTAACTGGTACACTCAGGAAGTCCCAGAAAATATTTCTTTTACTTGGGCAAAGTGTAATGATGAAGAGAATGTGACTATTCTTTTTTTTTTAACTTAAATTATTTTATCGGTACATTGTAGGTATACAACACATTTACATTTCTCATTGGGAACTTGCACCTTTACATGATGCATCTTAGTTCTTATTTTATCCCCATTTCTAGCCCTCCCTTCATTCCCTCCACCCTTCCCTATTTACAAAGACTTTATTTCCATTTTTTCCATTGCTCAGCATTTTTCCTTTCCCTTCTTTCCTTTCCCCTGCCCCTCCCACTACCCCTACCCCTTT
>NW_004624814.1:10732077-10745420 GCF_000247695.1 Heterocephalus glaber
GAAGCAGGTATTGATGATCCTCTGGATTTCTGCTGTGTCCATTGTAATTTCACCCTTTTCATTCCTAATTGCATGGATTTGGGCCTTTTCTTTCCTTTTTCTGATAAGGGTGGCCAAGGGTTTGTCAATTTCGTTTATTTTTTCGAAGAACCAACTCTTGGCTTCATTGATTTTTTGTGTCATTCTCTTAGAATGTGACTATTCTTAAAAGCTGCCAAGTGTCTTTTATAAGCTGGAGATGAGGGAATAAGCTGCTGCCAGTGAAATGGGCCCCTAATGTCAACATGGTTGATAAGATGTTGAAATGGCAGAGAATGGTTGGCAGCACTGAACAGAGCCAAAATGGACTTGGTTACCCTAACAGGAAGCAGGGGTGGAAGGATCATCAGATTGGTTCTGTCCTTAAGGATTAGCTGATCATGAGGTCCTTAGAACTAAGTAGCTGGAAACACACTAAAGACAAATCTACATGATTTGCATAAGCAAATTAAAAAAAAAAAAACTTTACATCTGGTATACAGAGCCTGACTTGAGACATCCCAACTATCATGATCTCTTCACACAGTATTGTTTCAGACCCAGGGCTCCCAAGTTATTTTAAAAAAGAAAAATACAGTTACTTACTGGGGTAACTGCACACTGTGGAAAGAGAAATACTTTTCAGAAGTTATTGAACAATGGCTACACTGGAATGCCTTGACTCCTTGGGAACCCAGAAGATTGTTATTGTCACTCAGTTGAGTTTATTGGAATCCGATCATAAATGCGATTGGCTTTTGAAATCCATGGTATGGTGACTTCCTTCATTCCACAGTATAGAATTTAAGCATTGGCTCTCTAGCTCAAGGAGAGTGGGTTACTATGAAGAAAGGGGTAAGAAGAGGGCCCCTCCCAATCAAAACACCAAACCAAAAACAGTATTGCATTCCTGGGAGAATCATAGATATTAGTACTTGAGAGAGTTTAAATGACCTAAAAAAGGGGGGGAGTAATCGCTATCTTATCTTTATTTTTATTTATTTATTTTTTTTGGTTTCTTAAATTTATTTATTTTTTTAAACATAACATGAGGAAGGTGTTAAAACTGGTGTAATAGCTCAATAGAATAAGTTTTCCAGATTTGGGGAGGGATGAAGAGGGAGAGATTCACCAGAATCCCCCCAGCTTGATCATAGTGGATTAAGGATGTGCTTTGTGGATGTAGTCAGTCAATGACACCAGCTTGACGGATCTTTCTTTCTGCATCAAATCCCATTGAGTTATCTGGTCCCCTTGGCTGACAAAGAACCATTAGGCGAGGAGCACTGGCATCATCCACAGTGATGTTCTTCAAGCCATTGACCAACCGATCAGGTCGAGGGGCTGCAACAGCCTTGGGGCCCTCACAGACTCGCCACACATTACAGGCACTGCACTTGCCAGTGCACTGATTAAGAATCACTGAGAACTCCACCTTGTCTCCTGCCTGTAGCTCAATGCCATCCTGAACTTCCTTCACATGGAAAAAGAGCTTCTTGCTATTTCCTACTTCATAGTTAATGAAGCCAAACTGATCTTTCACACACTTCACTGTGGCCCTACGCAGGGGTGTGATGTTATAGGCCATAGTCTGTGCATTTTGGCCCAGGACACACAACTGGAACTTAACACTTTCCCCTTTCTGCAGGCAATCAATCCCCTTTGTTGGTCATTCCAACTATGCCAAATGGATACACCTCACCTTTCATATCCCCCTCCTCCACAATCTCAGTCATTCCTTGATACTCAGTCTGTGTTGGATCAACACTCCTCAGAGAACAAATGACTTTACCAGAGTAGATGGTGGGATCAGCTTCCTCAGTAATACCATTCACTGAGTGAGTTTTGTTAACTTTTTCAGCGCTGACTTTGTTGCCTTTGCCTTTGGACAAGCTGTACCTCAACCACGTCCCCCAGTTCCAGGCTATCAACATCACCAGAGAATTCACTGTAATGGAAAAAGATTTCCTTATCATGATTGGCTGTTTCAATAAATCCAAAATTATCTTTCAGAGTTGCCACATAACCCAAGAGCCTCTTGGATTTGGAATTACAACCTAAAAGTCACACACAGGTTGCAATCTGCTGCCCAGGCCTCTGTTTGTCACTAATACTAAATTCAACCTTATCTCCTATCTGAGGAGAAGTAGAACCTTCCACATCCTTGGCTTGAAAAGCAATAGTCAGTTTCACTCCACAATCATCGTAAGCAATAATGCCATCCTCAGCCTCCTTCTCCTTGGCTTTGTTAGGGCTAGTGGTTTTAGGATTGGAAAAAGTGGCTTCTTTTTCTACAGTGCCCAGAAAACGATGATCTGAGTGAGAATGGAATGAAACTGTGCCCTTGGGAAGTTTTTTAATCCTACTAGCATGATTTCTTTGGGCAGAGAGCATACCAGGAACCACAGTAAACTCTACTCCATCTGGAATATGAAGCTGGTTCCCATCCAGAATTTCACTGAAGTGGAAGAACATACGAGCATCCCGATCCACACACTTGATGAAACCAAACACATCTCTCATGGCAGCGATTATACCCATTTCTCTGGCTTCATTAGTGAACTGAAATGTATTTGATAGAACTTCTATGTTGGTTGCTCATTCTAATTTGTCACATTGGTCTGTTGAAATACTAAACCTAACATGGTCACCTTCCAGCAGGGTCACCTTGGATTTTGTATCTTTATCTCCAAAAGGAAGTTCTTTAGGAATCACAAAATCAACTTTGATTTGCCCTGGCAGTGGGTCATTCTGGTTTTTACTGGGTACTTTTGGGATAACTTTGGTTACAGTTCCCTCAAAATGTTCAATGCTGATATCTTCAAAAATGACTGTTCCTTGAGGCAATAATCTGACATCTGTTACAACTTCTTTACCATTTCTGTCCTTGATTGTGAATTCCACATCATCTCCAGGTTGCAAGATTTCCAGGTCACCTTTAAATTCACTGTAGTGGAAGAATATCTCTTTTACCACATCGCCTCTTTCAATAAAGCCAAATGCCTCCTTCATGGCACAAACTACCCCGACAGCGGGCTTGTTTCTTTTTCAACAGCATAATGTTACAAGTACTTACAGCACCAGTATATTTATTGTTATCAATTACAAAATTTATTTTATCTCTGGTTTCCAGCTGAACATTCCCTTCAACATCTTCAGGGGTGTAAGTCAGGTAAAACACTTCTTGTCCATTCATTCGTTCCTCAGGGTGGATTTCTGGTTTTATCTTCACTAGTTTAATAGCAATTGGTTTGCCAGTCCACCGGTCAGATGAAACTTCGAATTCAACATCATCTCCTACTTTTAAGTCCTGCAGATTGCCATTATATTGTGAACGGTGGAAGAAAAGTCTAGCTTGACGTTCTGAACACTGAATAAATCCATAAGAGGTTAACAGTTTTTCAATAACCCCTGTTTCACGAAGTGCTGCTGAAGTACCATTGGGGTACCCATTATGTCCATTGTTGTGGAGAAGGTTTGGATCAAAGCTCATCTCGCAGTGATAATCAAATGTTGCACTTTCAGTAGTATTAGCTGATTCTTCTTTTTCAGCACAAGTTTCAAAGGGTGAAAGTTGTTAGTATTAAAAAAAAAAAAAGGCGAGAGAAGATGATCTACCAACCTAATAAAGAATACAATTGCTGCTGCACCGAGCAATCTCACAGTACAGCACTGAAGAAAACAAAGACTACTAGCAGAGTTGGGAAGTGCTCTTTCAAAGCTGTTGAGTAGGCCCAAACTTCTTGTTTCAGATCAAGTGTTGTGTCTTCAACTTAAGCGTACTCTTCTTTGGTCTTGTTGGTTGTTACGAGGTTTGTTCCTTGCCTGATCTGAACTTGAAGCAGCAGTTTCAGGTAGTAAAGTCTGTTCTGTTACACTTCAACAGCTCAGCGCCCCCTCTCCAGCACCACCATAAGCAGCACGGCCTGGTACGTAGCAACTATCTTATCTTTATTGAACTTGACATTGATTGACTTGTGCTGAAGACAGATAGATCTTGGCATCATAAGCTTAATCAGGAAGCATCAACAATTATAGTTATGACCTCTTTACTAGATCAAAACAATAAAATACCACATCTTTCATGCAGCTGTGTATCTGATAAATTTTTTTATCTTAATAAACTGAAAACACTAGAAAGAGCTTATTTTCACTAATGGGGAAACCCTACACTTTACTTTCTTGGTGAGCAGTTGCTGTGTGTACTAAAAAGTGGTACATAAATCCCTTAAAAGTGCTTGGTCCTGCATGTGCCAGTAAAGTTTCTTGGATTTCAGTTATTTGAATTCTATCAGGATATTCCCTCCAAAAAGATCTAAACTACCATAGTGAAAAGTTGGGTGTGACCTGCTGCATTCCATCACCAAGTAGAAGCTGCAATTGGGAGTTTGTTCTGAAATAGGTCCTTCAAATACAGGTGAGTGGTGTTTCTTCCAAAACACTTACTCATGCTATCTACATATACAGCTTCTTGAAAATCCAGTAGCAACAGTTAACCAAGGAAGAAATAGCCAAGCCTGTCTTATAGGTGATTTGGGCACTGGCAAGAGGTACACTGCTATCAAATTAGACCTGCACCAAAACTGGCCCTGAAAGACGATCCCCCAACCGGTGGGAAAAACTTTAACTGGCAACATGATTACCTATTTTACCAGAAAAGATGGATGGCCAAAGGCTAAACCAGACAACAATTTGTGGGAAACATCTAATAGTTTGGATGAATGGTTAGCAATGCCCATTGGGAGAATTAATAACAAGAAGGTTTAGGTAAGCTATATATAGTATATGAACTGCTTAGGTTCAGTTCAGAATGTGAGGTTATTTATGTCCCATATAAATGATCACCTAACTCTCCATCCCACTCCACAGAGCAATCTTTAATTAGGTGAGCAACTTGTCCTGCCCTGTGACCTCTAATGGATGTGTTGGGGCTGCAGATTTTTTTCCTGCTTCTTTTCTACCATTTTCTTGCTTGTTTTTTTTAATTTTTGTTTTGTGTCAGGTCCATATTTTAGCCAGCTGAAATCCAGACAAAGGGAGGGGGAATCCCACTACTTCCTTTTAAGTTCATGAATCGAAAATTGCACATTGCTTACACACACATCCTATTTCCATAATTTAATTGTGTGTCAAAGTGCAAGGGCAGCTGGGAAAGGTAGTCTTTACTTGGGTGTCATGTGAGTAGCTAAAAAACCCAAGACTGTATAATCAACAAAGAACACGCTGGAGCCAACTGTGTCCATCAGTTCTCAGTGTTACAGGACCCAGAACTGAGACCTTGAAATGGGACAGATTGAGGAGTCCTGGAATTCACATTCTCCACTCTGGTGAAAGTGAAGGTAAACCACATTCAGAATAAGGATAGATTTCTCTTTGTAAAGCATGCTTTTGACAGCAATGCTATCTATGGGTTTACTGGCTACCATAATCCTCATTATGGTATTATATACAGCACTGGTTCTGTCCAGATAATTCATTTTACAGCAAAAGAAACAAAACAATGAACTGAAACTATTGAAAAATGCTTATCTCACCATGTACAGCTGACCTTATAAGATAGTATAATGGACTGTTTAAGATCCACTTATCTCTAAGCTGGGAGATAATACCTTTTAAGCTTATATATTTTCCTAAAAGTAATCAGTATATGATGTGGTTTTTTCCATGGCCAGAATACATGACCCCAGAAACCAAAGTGTGGGAGTGGCACTTTTACTACACCCAGTGACTCACTTCCAAAATTTTTGTTTCCTAACCCTGCAAGTTTAGGCTCTGCTGGGTTAGAAGTCTTAATGCCCAAAAGAAAAATGATTTTACCAATGGTTGCATTAAACAAGATTGTGAGATGCTCATCTGTCCACTGGGCTATAGACAAATAGAGGAATTAGTAGGTTAGCTGAGATGATTGATTCTGATTATTACACACTGGCCCAGGCAGGAGTATGTGTCTGGAACCCAGCGATCTCTCTGGCATGTCTCCTGGTACTTCTAACACTTAACAGAACCCCAATCACCTCAATACAGACAGAACCAGAAAACCTCAAACACTTCAACAACAAAGGTTTGACCACTCTACCAGGGAAAAACCCTCTACCAGTTTGTGGGACGGAGGTCACAGGAATATGGAATATGTCATGGATAAGTGATAATGAAAATTAAACATTCCTCACACTTAGTTGCAAAAATTGGACAGAGGTAGCTATGTGTATTTTTTCCTATGAGTATATTTTTATACAGTGACCAATTTTCCTTTTACTTCATTTCTTTCTCTTACTATTTTATAAAGCATGTTTTAATTTGTGATTTTATTTAGTGTACATGTTACAGGTTATTAAGGGTGAGATTGTGATGAACTAGAAGAGGAACAAACATCACTCGGATGCAGTGACAGAAGATTCTGGGTCTCCTCTGTTGGGAAGATACTATGGATATTTTCACTCATACAAACTATTCCAGCAGTGCTTTAGGGTTAGTGGAAATATGTTGATGGAAGTTACTTAGGGGAAGAAAGGTGTGTGTCCCAACAGGGCTATGGCATGTACTGTGGAATGACATTCACATCTACTTCTACCCATCTCAGAATGCCTTCCTGTAACACAGAGACCAGAAAGCTGAAAGTCAGACATCTCAGAGTCCCTTAAAGCTAAGCCTCCAGGTTCATATTACTTGCATTCAATTAAGCTGATGCATTTGGGGTTTGTTTGGTTGTTTTTTTTTTTTTTTGGTACCAGGGATTGAACTCAGGTCCTTGCGCTTGCGCAGCAGGCAGCGAAACCACTGAGCTAAATCCCAGGCCCAAGCTGATGCATTTGGGAAGAATGTGACTTGGGAATAAATTAGCTGAGGGTAGAAATGCAGACTGTGGGGAAGAAATATGGTTCTAGGGCCAGTGGCTCTGGCTGCAGTGTGCTCATTCCCAGGCCATCTTCCGATTTAGCAGGAGGAATTTCAGTTCCACAACATTTGTTGTCACAGAGGTGGACTGGCTTGTTGCTGACATTGTGGAAGCTGCTCTCTGATTTAGCTGCTTACTGATCACGGCAGAGGCTGCAGTCACCTTGACAGTCTAGCTCCATGGTCCAGCCTTGGGAGAGGTCCTGGAAGCTCTGCCTAGAGATTCTTCTTTCTATTCTTCTTTCTTAAAATGGTCGCAAAAGTCAAATAAGTTCCTCTGAATTTCCACTAGCTAAAGTACATTTTCTGGACTGTCGAAGATATATAGTAATAAACATGGGAGCCAGAAAACAAGGATCTACCGTAGGTGAACAGTTGGAAAAGAGTCTCATCTTAACAGTTTTAAAGGGCTGGGGATGTAGCTCAGCAGTGCAGCACCTGCCTGGCAAGCACAGAGGCCTTGAGTTCGATTCCCTGATACAAAAAACAAACAAACAAAAAACTGTGGTATACCAGGCCTAGAGGCAATCAGTCCAGATAGGAGTAGGAGGATGCCCCTGCTGAGTATCTTCCCAAAAGAATTAAAAGCATCATACCATAGTGATATATGCACACCCATGTTTATAGGGGCACAGTTTGTAATAGGTAAAGCTTGGAAACAGCCCAAATTTCCATCAACTAGTGACTGGATAAAGAAGATGTGGTTTTTTTAAAATAAAATGGAGTACTACTCAGCCATAAAGAATGATA
Organism: Heterocephalus glaber; assembly: GCF_000247695.1. The sequence continues at coordinate 10,739,740 of NW_004624814.1, forward strand.
AACTAGAGACATTTATAGCTAAATGAATGCATATTGAGGCCATACTCTTAAATGAAATAAATAGGACACACATGTGTAAATACCAAATAGTTTCTCTGGTGTGAGAGACTGAAAGTGTAAATAAGGACCAAAATCTATATTAGATGATGTGAAATAGGAAGAAAAGGTCCAAAAGGGAAGGGGAAGTAGGGAGGGGAGTAGGGAAAAGGAAAGAAGGGAAAGAAAAAAATATAAGGAGGAAAAAACAGAAACAAAGTTTTTTGTAAATACGGAGGGGTAGAGGGGGAGAAGGGAGTGAAGGGGAATGGGGAAAAAATAAGAGCCAAGATATACCATGTACAGGTACAGATTCCCAATGATGAATGTAATCATTATGCATACCTAAAATGTACCAATAAACTTAATGAATAAAAAAAAGGAGTAGGAGGATGGTGGTACTATGGTTTGAATGTTTATGTCCCACTAAAATCTGTACATTGAAACCTAATCTTCAATGTAACACTAGTAAGAGTCAGGGCCTTTAGGAGGTGACTATCTAGTGAGAGCTTTGTTGTTTGTTTTTCAGACAGTGTCTCACTCTGTAGTTCAGACTGGTCTTAAACTCACTATGTAGCCCAGGCTGGCATTGGACTTGTGATGATCCTCCTACCTCAGTCTCCTGAGTGCTGGGATCTCAGGTGTGCGCCACCATGCCTGGCCACATTTTACTTTTTTATCTAATAATTTTCAACAGCTTTTTTTCCTCCATTATGGGAAAATTGATCAACATATATTTATTACATTTTTCATAATTTAGTGTTAAGTTACAGTCTATCTCAACTGGGTTTTTTTAAAATATATTTCTCTTTCCAATCACAAATCACTTCCTTCAAGCAGAAGCAGAGCCTGTAATTATACAGATGTTCATTTCCCTGGAGCCAGAATCTAAGCAGGTTTCTTATTCGAGTGGTTCTAAAAATGGGGCAGTCATGTCTTGCCTGGGGCAGATCTGTGAAGAATTTCTCCAAAGAGTAAAGCTAATAAGCACTGGAGGGCTAGCCAGTTCTCACAGCAAGCAAAAAAGGGTATCAAAGCTATTCCTCTATCTAGTAAGTCCTTTGTATAATCACATATATTTTCTATTAAATCCATTCCTCTAGTGAACCCTAACTAATACATTGTGACATAACCTAGAAAGTACTAGAAGCCAGAATTTTCACATTTAACTTTATACTCTTAGGAATATTAACTATCTTACAATCCATTTGAAGAATTCTAAAGAAGTATTACAAGAATTAGATTCAATGATATTGAGTATCTTAAGAACAGGAACATGATTATATAGGACAAATACAGTAACTGTTTTATGTGACAAAATACCTAAGACATGAGGTAGGGAGCAGACAGATTTTTTTCGTGTGTGTGAGACAGGGTCTCACTATATAGTTCAGCCTATCCTTGAACTCACTATGTAGCCCAGGCTGGCTTTGAGCTCACATCAATCCTCCTGCCTCAGCAACCCAAGTGCTGAGATTACAGGAGTGTATCACCACACCCCACTCAGACCAGACAGATTTTGTAAACCACTATTTAGGAAGCATAAGTAAAAGATTATATTTAAAATAATCTACTAACATCATGTTGTAGCCCAAATATTAGGCAAATATATGTTGCTAAGACTTCCTCCTTAATTTTATTTTTTGTTTTTTGTTTTTTTGGTACCGGGGATCAAACTCAGGTCCTTTATCCTTAATTTTAGATGGCCCCTTAATGTTCAGAATCTGATCTGTTCAGAGTACATTGGATTCCACATGCCTGGGCACTTTTCTCATTCTGTTCACAGTCCTACACTGAGTGGAACACACCCTGGGAGCAGGGACAGCCATGCAGGTCCCAGCACAATGCCCAGAATACATGGCATGCTCAATAAATAATTACTGAAGGGATGAACAAGTACTTCACTGATGTCACTGCCAGAGGGTGAATCAACAGCTGAGTTCCCATTATGCCTGGTATTGCAAAAGATGCAGGGGATAAGAGTAAGCCTGGAGAAGTAAAAGCAACATATTTAGGGTATTAAGCATTTATAGAATTCCAAGTTCTAATAATGTCTTTTCTCAGTTTTTCGTTTAGCCTACATGTTATGCAATGTGTCCTTTATTCATCTAAAAGTGTGACCCCACCTTTCAAAAATCTCAAAAAAAATTAATTGATATGATTTGCTTACTCAGTAGAAGTAATGGGATATTAAACTCATTTCCTTTTTTCATAGAATTACTAAAGTGATTGATTATGAGAATGTTATAGACATAGTGGGGTTTTTTCTATGAGCCATTCAGCACTCAGAAAATGTTCTAGCAAGTAGGATAGTAAGAAAACAAGAGCAATAATTAATATTAGATGAATTTATATCTAGATTATCAGTGTTTTTGAAGCAAACCTTGAAAATGCCCAGTGACTTCCCAGTAGATCCTCTCCCCCTCCTCCCCATGGATCTTCTATAAGTCATTTTGGTGTTCAACACTCTTTAAAAGGTTCCTAAGTAGCTCGGAATGGCGGTTAACACCTATAATCACAGCACTTGACAGGCCAAGGCAGGAGGATCACTGTGAGTTCAAAGCCAGCCTGAACTACATAAGGAACTCTGTTTTAGCCACCACCACCAACATGCCCCCTCCACAAAAAGTAAAAATAAAATGTCCCCAGTAATACAGAGGAATATTCATCACATTGCAGATGACTCAAAGTCCACTGAGATGACAAAAATCTAGTTGTAAAGTGATTGCAATAGACTATGTTTAAAAATTTTAAGAAAAATTTAATGTAGTTATAAATACAAAGCCCTGGCTGAGTGTGGTGTGCACATCTGTAATCCCAGCACTTGGGAGGCTGAGGCAGAAGGATTGTCTCAGGTTCAAGGCCACCCTGGACTACACAGCGAGACCCTGTCTCAAAAATCCAAAAATTGATTATTTAAAAATAAGTGCAGGGCTGGGAATTTAGCTCAGTGGCACCGAACCTGTCTCATAAGCGCAAGGTCCTGAGTTCAATCCCCGGTACCAAAAAAAGTGCAAAGACTTACATAGGCTGAGAAGGACCTGCCTCGATAAAAACTGAGCACAAAGAACTAGAAATATTTACCCAATAGATATTTTTAAATGAGAGAGAATATGACAGGTATACTAATATTTATATGGGAGTGCATTAGAAGAAAAGAAGGCTTGGCCCAGTGTGGTTTGCACACCTATAATCCCAGCACTCTGGAGGCTGAAGCAGGAGGATTGCCGAGAGTTTGAGGACAGCCTGGACTACAGAGTGAGTTCAGCCCAGCCTGAACTACATAGAGAGACCCTGTCTCAAAGAAGAAGGAGAAGGAAGGGGGTCAGAGAAAAGGAGGCTAATAGTAGGACTACTAAATTTATAAGAAAATGGGTGGGATTTTTTGTAGTTGTTCAGTGTAATAAGACATTTCCTAATAATTATAGCCACCTAAAATGGAATGGTCTGCCTGGCTTGAATGTAACTCTCTTTCCTCCTGGAAATATTTATGCACAAGTTGAATGACCACTTACTAAAGAGACTAGAAGTTTAACCCATGGCTTATAGAAGAGTTAGGTAACAAACTCTCTGTCAACTCTAATATTTAACTATTACGCTTTATTAAGTAAAGCTTTTCACCACAAGTAGTAATATATTGCTCATTCAAACAAACTGATTTAAAGAGAAAGTTTCCAATGCTACAGGACTTTGCAGAACCAAGAAGTGGAGGAAAGTGAAGAGAAGTGTGCCTGTTCTTTGGGCTCCTTCTCCCTTTAATATGACTGACAATTCTGAAAGACAAAGCAGCAGTGGAAAAATGCAAAGCTTGCATAGTTTTTGCAGTCTCATGGACTAGGAAGACAAAATTCAGAGTTGAGGTCCAACATGGAAGAGAAGCTTTGGTAAACACTAGGCTTTTGGAGAAGAGGAAGAGTAAATCTTAAGAAGTAAGAGTATTTGGAAGGCTGAGGCAGGAGGATCCACCCCAGCCTGCACAATTCAGTGACTTAGTGAGACCCTGTCTCAAAATTTTAAAAAACTTTTTAAAGGGGGAGAGGGGTGGCTGGGGATAGGGCTTAGAGCAAAGGCCCTGGTTCAATCCCTAATACTGGAAAAAAAAAAAAAAAAAACGTACCAGTGGACCTGAAAGAAATGAGGTTGCATAAAGTCTAAAGTCAAGTACTGAAACCCTGAAGCCTTGAACAAGTTAAACTTATTTTCCCTGGACTAGATGCTTGCCAGAAAAAAAGAGAAGACTTTGAAGCCTTAAAATTCTCTACACAGGATTTGACATCCAATCAAACAGCCAACACATATTGTAAAAGACGAGAGGTGGCATTTACAGTTGCTACTTACTATATGCGACTGTAGACTATGAAGCCAAAGTAGAAGTTGAAAGCCTTCCCCAAATAAGAGATGAAAACAATAGAAAGAAACTCCCAGAATTCAAAATATTGAATAAAAATCATAATTAATATGCTCAAAGAATTAAATAGCAAGAAGAGGAATTTGGCAGAGAACTAAAAGCTAAACACTGCAAAAAAATCAAAGGAAAATCTTGGAACTGAATAACAACTGAAATTAAGAATTCAAAGGATGGATTAAGCACCAGAATAAATTAGTGAGCTAGAACATAGATCAGAAGAAAAAAGACTGAAGATGGACAGTGTAAAAGAAGGAAAATACCAAATATGAGGGTAACTTAAAAAGTCTAATATGCATAAATGAGATTCAGAAAGAGATGAAAAAGAGAAAACTGGAGGATGGAATACAGTTATCTGTCCATATCTGTGAGTTCCTCCTTCACAGAGTCAGTAAGTGGAGATCATGTTCTATGTACTTAGGCCTATGATGTTGGCATCTGTACTGAACATGTGCAGACTTTTCTTGCTTCCCTAAACAGTACAACTATTTTTTGGGTCGGGGGGGGTACCAGGGATTGAACTCAGGACCTTGCACTTGTGAGGCAGGCGGTGGCACCACTGAGCTAAATCCCGGGCCAACAATATAACTATTTACACATTTACACCATATTTGGTATTATAAGTAATCTAGTGATGCCTTAAAGTATATAGGAGGGAGCACATAGGTTATATTTTATACATGCCATTTTATACAGGGGACATGAACATCCACAGATTTTGGTATCTATAGGCAATCCTGGAACCAACTGTCTGTGGATACAGAGGAACAATTACATTTGAAAAAATAATGACAGAGGATTTTCTAGAACTGCTGAGAAAGGTAAGCCACGGCTTCAAGAAATACTATGAACCCTCAGCACAACAAACAGAAAGAATTCAAACCTAAGTACTTCATAGTATAGCTGCTAAATATCAAATTCAATGCAAGAAAACCTTAAAAGAAGCCAGATAAAACCAGATATCTGCAGTTAAGCAACAGCATGACAATGGAAGAATGGAAGTCATAAAACAATGGAATGATACTGTATCTTAACTGCCAATCTAGAATTCTATATCCATTGAGAACAATCTTAAAAATAAATATGAGTGTAGTGACACACACTTGTAATCCCAGCTATTTGGGAAGCTGAGGTGGGAAGGTCTCAACTTGAGGCTAACCTGGCCCGCTTAGCAAGAGCCTTTATCAAAAAATAAATGAATAGGGCCGGGGATTTAGCTCAGTGGTTTCACCGCCTGCTG
>NW_004624814.1:10746645-10766736 GCF_000247695.1 Heterocephalus glaber
AAGAACCAAGATATATCATGTAAAGGTACAAGATCCCAATGATGAATGTAACTGTATTTTATACCTAAAATGTACCAATAAACTTAATGGGAAAAATAAGTACAAATAAACTTAATGGGAGTTCTATTTTAAAAAATGAATAAATAAGTAAATGTAAAATAAGGACTTTGACAGGGACACACACACACACACACACACAGCAACAAATCAAAAGACAATGCTAAAAGACGTTCTTAGTAGAGAAGAAAAATGACCTAAGACAAACTTAGAAATGAAGGATCAAATTATAAGCAATGAAAATATTTCAGAAAATATAAATGATATGAAATAAAAATAATGTTTGAGGGGTTTAAGATGATATCTAGAATTAAATTACATGATGTTAGCAGTACATAAGCAGTAAGAGGGAAAATAGAGACCCAAATCTCCTGAGGTCCTTCCCGTCAGAAAAAAGTGATGATTTGAATTAGACTTTGAAAAGTCAATAATGCAAAAAAGGTCAATAATGATTCAAATTTAATCATTAGGTAAATACTAATCAAAGCCAAAATGAAATTCTTTTTCACACCCATTAGAATGATTATTATTTTACAACAGTAATAATAATAAGTATTGCCAAGGATGTGAATAAATTAACCTAGTACACTGCAGGTGGGAATGTAAAATGGTGCAACCATGAAAAACAGCATGAAGATTCTTTTAAAATTTAAACATGGAATTACAATTTGATCCAAAAATTCCACTTTTGGGACTATATCCCAAATAATTGAAAACAGGCACTTGAAGAGATGTCTGCACATACATGTTCATAAGAACTTTATTCACAATAACCAAAAGGTGGAAGCAAACTACATGTCCATCAACAGATGAATAGGTAAATAAAATGCGGTTTACACATACAGTAGAATATTATTCAGCTTTAGAAATAAAAAAAATTCTGACTCATTTTACAATGTAAGTGAACCTTGAAGACATTAAGTGAAATAAACAAGCCACAAAAGAATAATACTGTATGATTCCACTTTGATGAGGCACCTGCAATAGTCAAATTCATGGAGCCTGAATTTAGAATGGTGGGTGTCCAGGGCTGGGGAGAGGAGGTATAGAGTTACTGTTAAATGAGTACAGAGTTACAGCTTAGAACAATGAAAACTTCTGGAGATAAGCAGTGATGACAGTTGCATGACAATGTATAAGTAATGTCACTGAACTATGTACTTAAAAATGGTTCAAACAGTAATTTTGGAGAGGGTACTGGGGACTGAACTCAGGGCTCAAGTGGTAGCTTTTATGTTTCATGTATTCTACAATTTAAAAAAATGAAATAAAGAGAGCTGGATGTGGTAGTGCATGCCTATAATCCCAGGTACTCAGAAGGGTGAGGCAGGAGGATCATTTGAGTACAGAAGCTCAAGACTAGCTTGGGCAACACAGTGAGACCCCATTTCTATTTCTAAGTGAATAGAAGCTATGACTTTCATTAGTGTTTTTTTAAAAAATTGTCTCACAAAAACTCAGATCTGAAGAAAATCTTTATGACCTTGGAAGGGGAAAGTTTTCTTCAATAAGACATAAGCATTATATGTCACAAAGGGAAATGTTAGTAAGTTTGGCATTATAAAAAGAAAAACATCTGTACCATGAATGAAATTAAAATACAAGGGACAGTCTGAGAGAAGATTTCAATATATATCACCAATAAAGGATTAGAACTCATAATATTTGAGAACAAACCACCTAATAGAAAGTAAGGCAAAATGTAAGAGTAGGCTCAGAAAAAAGGAAAATAAATGGCCAATAATAAAGATGACCAACCTCACTGGTAATTAGGAAAAGTCAAATTAAAGCAATAACAAAACCAACATTCTCCAAGCTGGATGGGCCAGGAAGCTTTCCATTAATATCCTTTGTTTTGGGTAAATGCATTCTTCATATGGGCTGTGTATCGCTAAGTCCAAAATTCTGCTGTTTCTTTATCTTTCTCTTTATAGTTGTGGACTTATGATGATTTCAAAGTTCACACATGTATGTGTATATTTTTCTGTCACTAAGTCTGAGAGGAAGCAGCTATACATGCATTCATCCAATCAACTATTTAAGATAATTAATTTAACTAATTTATAATTAATTTTTACCCCCAAATCAAACTCATTTTAAATGTAAAAGTAATTTTAACATATCCATAACATCCTTGTCACATATAAAAATACTCAATAATTTCTTAGTATCATAATGTACTATCATAAGCTTGTACTCAAATTTCAAATTGTCTCATACATTCCTTAGAAAATTTTAGAATCTTTGTGTCAGAATTAAATAAGGTTTGTGTACTAGAATTAGATGTTAAATCTTTTCAAATCTACAGACTCCCTCTTCAGCTCTCATTTCTCCTTTACTAGCTGCTGTCTGTAGTTGCTGTTTTTGTTTTTTAGAATTTTTCCAGTGTGGATTGTGTGGATGGCATATCAATAGAATGTGTCACAACAGTCCTCTGTCCCCTAATTTCTCCTCTGGAGACGTGGCCTGGGTCAAGTTCAATGTCTTTTGGGTGGACATCAGTTTGGTTTTTGGTACCGGGGATCGAACTCAGGACATTGCACTTGCCAGGCAGGTGTGGCACCACTGAGCTAAATCCCCAGCCCCAGTTTGTGTTCTCTACCAAGAGGCACATAATATCTGGTATTCTTATGAAGTGAGCAGTGGTTTATGAGCAATGTCTAATCCCATTAATCTATTTCAAATTGCAAAATGGTTATATTTTCTCATATGGGATACTACAAAGGAAACATTCTTCATTTACTACTTAGACAACAGTAATAGTTTATATAAGAAAAGCAAGAGGCCAGGGATTTAGCTCAGTGGTGCCGGCTCCTTCCTTGCAAGAGCAAGGTCTTGAGTTTTATATCCAGTACCAAAACAAAAAAACAAAAAAACAAAACAAAAAGAAAAGCAAGACAAGCATTTTTGATGTGTTTTTCAATCCATTGCAGTAATTATCCTTACTAATGCTCAAACTTTCCTATCTTTACCAGTGAGAGCCTCTTCAAGTTGAGCTCTTCAAGTTGGCTTTGGTGTTCTTTTGTCACAATTCTTGCAGTCCCCAAACCTTCCCTGTAGTCTAAGACAAGATTTTCTAACATTATCCTATGTATTCCTTTTTCCATACCTGACATTAGCCCTCTTTCCCAAGAGATTTTTGTTGTTGTTTTTTTTGTTTTGTTTTGAGACAGAATCTCAGTCTGTAGTTCAGGCTTGCCTTGAACTCACTATGTAGCCCAGGCCTCAAACTTGAGGCAATCCTCCTGCCTCAGACACCTAAGAGCTGGGATTACAGGCATGTGTCACCACACCCAGCTCCCAAAGAGTTCTTGTTCTTTTCAGTAGGAAATGGAATTTAGAGACCACAGTCTGGCTGCTTGAAGTACTTATTGATACTAGGTTGGTCAAAGTATTTATGTCTATTCAGGGGACAGAGCTAAGTAATTTTTTTCCCCCAGGTACTGGGGATCAAACTCAGGACCCTGCGCTTGCAAGGCAGGCACGGTGCTAAGTAGTTATTTTTAATGAAATATTTTATATCCACTAAAACGTATACATAACACATATATAGTTTACCTCCTTTTTTTTTTTTTTTTTTTTTTTGCTACCAGGGATCGAACTCAGGACTTCCCGCTTGCAAGGTAGGCAGCAGAACCACTGAGCTAAATCCCTGGCCCACATATATAGTTTAATACTTGAGTATTCCCATATGCCCCAGCTAACAGTCCTTTTCAATTTTACCATTTTCTTATTTATGTGTGCTTAAACAATGCACTGTTTAGTTTTTCATTTTTGAACTTTATGTAAGTGCAATCATACTACAGATATTCTGTAACTTTTGTTGTTGTTTGTTTGTTTGTTTTGGGTCAACATAAACTGAGGACTACTGTCTTATTTTCCCATCACTGAGACAAAATACTCAACAACACAACTTAAAGAAAGATTTAGAGGATTCCATCAATAGTCAGCTGGCTCCAAGGCAGAAACAGGATAGTGGAAGGGCCTGGGCAGAGGACAGCTACCCATTCTGTGGCAGCTGGGAAGCAGAGCGAGAAGCGAAGAGCTGGGGACAAGAATACACTCTTCCAGGTCATTCCCCCAGTGATCACCTCCAACCAGGCCTCATCTCCTAACAATACATTTAGCTACTGAACCCATTGATGCATGAGTCCACTGATGAACACTGCACCCCCATGACCAATCACCTTCCAAACACATGAGACTTTTGGGGGATGTTTTAGATCTAAACCACAACATTTACTCATGCTGAAGCAATTATTTATCCATTCTCCCAAAGACATAAATTGGAGTCATTTCCAGCTTCTTGTCCCAATGATCAAAGTAGTTATGAATTTTTTGTGTAGTATTCTTGGTGCACACATACAAAAGTTTCTCATTTGTTATAATTTAGAGATGGATTTTAGTTCTAGGCTTTATACTGCTTTTGTCCCTTCAACTACACTAAAACACCCTGTCAAGGTTACTGAAATCTTCCATAGTCCCAGGTTGGGGGTAGTTTTCTGTCATTGTTCTTGATGCCTCAGGTATGCAGTGCAGCTTTTCCCTCCTAGAAACACTTCCCTCCTTGTCTTCCAGGGCATAGAGTTCTCTTGACATTGCTCACATTCCAATGGCAACTTCTCCTGATCAGCTCCATCTCATCTCTAATTCAGGAGTTCCTGGAAAGTCCTGTCTGAGCCTTTTCTTTTCTCAGTTTTCTCTATATCTTTAGGAAAGCCCCTCATTTCTATGACTTTAAATGTCATACATTTATTTAGGCCCTACTTTTATTTTTTTTTATATTGAGTCTTCCAATTAGGTGGGGGGTTTTTGTTTTGTTTTTTGAGACAAGGTCTCTCTGTGTAGTTCAGGATGCCCTTGAACTCACTATGTAGCCCAGGGTGGCCTTGAACTCCCAGTGACCCTCCTCCCTTAGCCTCCTGGGATTGCAGGGGTGTGTGTGTGTGTGTGTGTGTGTGTGTGTGTGTGTTACCATGACTGGCTAGACCCTAATTTTATTGATCTTCTGCTTTCTTCTCTGATCTCCAATTGTGAAGAACTGTTTAGATGACTGTCATCTCAAACTTTACATGTTTAACATAGGATTGCTTTAAATTTCCCACCATATATGCAATTTTACTCTAGTAATTCTCATCCTAATAATAAAAAGCACTGTCATTCTCTCAGCTACTGAAGCCAGACACTTGGGATTAACTTCTGATGCTTCCCTTTCTTTCACTACATCCATCCAATCTATCTCTACGTCCTCCTGCTGGTTCTACCTCTAAAATATATCCCGAATCTGAATGCATCTGCCTGCCTTGGTTGCCACTACCCTAACTCAAGCTACCATCATCCTTTAAGCCCCATAACTGACTCACAACTTTCATTTTTGTAATCCTTCCACACATTCTTCCTACAGTAGCTGAAATGATGTTTTTATTTATAAATCATGCTCCCCTTTCCTTAAAGACTTCCAAAAGTTTCTCAAACTCCTTACCTTAGCCTATGAGGATCTTTAGTTATACTTTTTAAAAAATCTGTTCTTCAAGAAATCAATTACTAGGTAATAATCAGCATTTTAAAGTGAAATTATGGAATAGAAATCATAGGCATTACACATCATGAGGGAATTATTTTTTGTGTAAACATTTTAAGTACTACGATATAAAATATATCCTACTGTGAGCCATGGTCAAAAAGTATTAGGAAAAGCTGCCCTACATGATCTGTGCCCACTTACTTTCCAACCTCATTTCATGACACCCTCCCATCTCTAAGGCTTTAGTCGTGGACCTTCTGTTCATTCTCAGATGACATGCCAAGCCTTTATTTTGCAGGGATTGGTGCTTGTGCTGCTTCTGCCTGTACTGTTCCTCTACTTTTCAGTTCTCCAGTTAAAATTTCCCATCCCAAAAGGAATTTGTCTGACACCCTATTTAATTAGTTCCTGTTATTTTGTTTTTTTCTTTCAAAATATTTGTAGAAATACTATCCTAATTAAGAGCATTCACCATCTGCTTCCTCTATTAGAATAAAAACTCCATGGAGTTTCCTTGTCAGGGTTTTTCCTTTTGCATCTCAGTACTTTGCAAGCTCAAAATGTGACTAAATTTGTGGTTTAACTTTTTTTCAATACAGAGGATTGAACCCAGGCTAGGCAAGTGTTTTGCCACTGAGCTATATCCTCAGCTCTTTTTTTTTTTTTTCTTTTTGCTAAGTTTCCCAAGCTGGGCTCAGACATGTGATCCTCCTGCCTCATCCTCCCAAGTCACTGGGATTACAGGCAAGTGCCATTGCACCTCGCCTTAGCTTTTTGAAATAAACATTTTTGGGTCACAGTTGTGCCTTGTTGTTAATTTTATATATCACTTCAGTTGGAGAACTATAAATATGAATGAAAAAATACACATTTGATCAGTGTATCTGGTACTGAAATTCTAACAGTTATAATAAGACCCACATCACATTCCTAGATGTGCCAAAGTTAATAATTTACTACTATTTGTAAAATATTCGTCAGCCTTGACACCAGATGTATATTATAGTAATGAAGATGAGTTTCCTTAATAGATTCCTGTCTGACTCAATATCTCTTGCTACTTTTCTTCCTTCATTGAAGAATGTTTGATAGTGGCTTCCAAAATGCCATTACAGCATTTGCAGGTTGGCCACATGGCACTGATCAAGGTTCAGGCCTGAGAAAATGAGGCAATTCTTTTTCTTGGTGTGGCGTCCACCTGAACACCCACCAAGGTCTCCTTGCTTGGGTGGCTCCAGCTGTATGAACTAACAGCCCCTTCACCAACACACAATAGCATTCAGCTAGGCCATCAACTAATCAAGGGTACTGACCTCCTTACATGTGATTATTTCCAGAAATCTAGCAACCATTGGAATGTTTTGATTCCTACTGTTGGCTAAAATTTAGCAAACTAAAAATGTTTTTGAAAGCCTCTTAAATAGTCTTTTGGTGCAAACTTTCTAATTTCAAAAATCATGGCTTCCTATTGAAAATTTTAAAGATTATCAACATTTCCTTGAAATTATTATGAATTTATAATTTAGAATCTATGACCCTGACTTCATTTATTAGTTTAATTCACTTTCAATTCTTTTCTTTTTGTACCAGGGATCAAACTCAGGACCTTGTTCTTGTGAGGCAGGCACAGTGGCACTGAGCTAAATCCCCTGGCCCCTACTTTCAACTCTTAAATTTGGGGAACTGACACATTGCTCAAATGTGTATTTTTGTTCATACCTTTTCCTTCCAACTGATGTGAAATGCAAAACTACAAGGAAGCACTACTGGGACCTGCAAATGTATACCTCAAGGAGTTAAACATCATCACAAAAGAAATGGAAATATCATGTATTGCAAACATATACCAATAAAAAAAGAAGTTAAACATCACACTTTGAACAAGGATTAATCAACAGTCTATTTCTAATAGTTTGCTGACAAAGGCAACCATCTCCATGTCTTCCTAAAAACCACCAGTTAGTTACAACCTCGTGGTGAAAATAAAACAAGCATGCCTTGTTCTCCCTAATATGTGGAATCTAAGAAAAATAACAAAAAAGCAGAAGGGAAACTATTAGACAGGAGGAAAGGAATAAGGGGGGAGGGTATAAGGAAAATTAATAGGGGAGATGGATATGGTCAAAATATATAATATGCATTGAACCCCCCAAAAAATGTGAATCTGGGGGGAGGGCGGGACAAGGAGGGATGGGAGATAAAAATGATCAAAATATGTTATGTGCATGTACAAATCTCCAGAGTGAAATCCACTAATCTGTATAACCAGTTTAAAAACTGAAAAAAAGACTGCTTGCTACAATATAAAGAATGAAATTCCTCTAAAAAAACAAAACAAACAGAACAAGAATGCCTTGCCTCAAAGTGCTTGGAAACCAGAGTCCTTAAAAACTTAAAGTAAACTTTAGAATGAGAAAAATAACTTTTAAGCTTGACTTTTCTCCAAAATTGAAGTAAATTGAGCCCCTGCCCTACCTCCTGTGAACTGGCACTTCATACTGAGTCAGAGTGTGCTAGTAATCAAGCTGTGGCCCTTATTTGAAAAATACCACAACCACTCTCTCTCCATTGTTAAACTGTTTTTACTTACTGCTTAGAAGGAATTTCCAAAGAACATTCATTCTATGTCTCAGTCTCTGGACCTCCGTTCATAGTGGTATTGCTATGAATGGAGGGCTTGGGTTGGTTCTGAGTGTGTAAAAGCCAGATTAGAGTTATCTGAAATATGCTGTTTGAAAATACTATTCATGTCTTATTGTGTCATGGACTCATCCCAGTCCGTTTTAGGCACAATTTCTAGACAAATTGCTTTATTGTGTTACACAGCCTAAAATCACAGATTAAAAAAGGAAAACAACCAAAAAAAAAAAAATCCTAGCAGCATGTCACTTCTGACTTAATATTGACATCATTTAGATACCAAACCCTTGCACTGGATGAGAATTTTCATTTCTTTGCTGTATCATTTGCCAGTTGTAATTAAAGGCCTGACCCACTTTGGGCTCCTCAGGTGACCTTCAGTTTTTCCTCAGGTGATAAGTAAAACACATCTCTTGCATGACCCTGGCTTCTAACACTTGTGAGCGATGTCCTAAGATGCACAGCAGCGGCTTAGGCAGATGGAATCTAGAAGAATGACTTTTCTGATTGGTAACATTTCCATTTCCATTTACCTAACTTTCTAATTTAATTTTTTAAATTACATAAGCCAATAGACTATGAATGTAAAGAAAGAAAAGGGTTGAATGTCTTGGAAACAATTAAATCACTTAAACTTGCTTAGTTATCAAATTAGATGTGGGTGAAACAACAATAAATGTAACTGGCATTAAAAGGGCTGAGAATAAACACTCCCAGGGTAAAAGCATAGCCACATACCTAGCATCAGGTAGATCAAGAAGGTGAGTGTTATTAAAAGAGTATTAATGTTATTAGAAGTGTAGTGCATGCCTGCAGTCCCAGCACTTGGAAGGCCTAGATAGGAGGATTACCAGGAGTTTGAGCCCAGCCTGAACTACATAGCAAGATCCAGTCTCAAAAAGCCAAAATGGGCTGGGGATCTAGCTCAGTGGTTCTGCCACCTGCCTCGTAAACGCAAGGTCCTGAGTTCAATCCCCAGTACCAAAAAAAAAAAAAACCAAAAAAAAGGAGTATTAATGTTGACTTAAGCCATTATGATGATATAATATATCTGGGTGTGATAAAATGTGTCAAAGAAATACAAATGAAGAAATGAATTTAGATTGATGAATAGCGTAACAATACTACTAATAAAAGCAGCAAACAAAACGTCCCAAAGAAAATGCCATGTAACTCCATGATTATAAACAAGTAGATCAGGATTGTTCAGCAACAGGAGTGACTATGGTCATTTAAGCAGTTTATTTAAAGGATACTGAGTTAAAGCAGGTGAATTTTATGGTATATAAACCATATCTCAATAAACAATAAAAAAAGAAAAACAATACAGGGTAGCTCAGGCAATCAGTGGAAAGACTGGCTTCGGCTACAATTCCAGGAGAATCTTGAAGATATGGGGTGCAGAACCCGCCTGGTGACAAATCCACTGCTGCTGCTGCTGCTGCTCTACCCTTCCAACCGCAGCAGGCACAGTGTGGGCCTCGCTGCCAGGGGCAGGCTTTCCAGTATCCATGCTGCTGGCCAGCACCAAAGCCATTGCCCGAGAACCCATTCTTATAATCAAACCTGTCCTCTATGCTTCCACTCTTGTTGCAAAATGAATGTCCTCCACAGGGCTTGTTTCTGGATGTGACTTCTGAAGTAAAAATCCCCCATGCCTATGGCCTAACTGCAAAGGGCCTCAAAGAATTGAGGGTTTTTAGTTTGTTTTGTTTTGTTTTTTGCTTTCTATGTTATTGAAGCAGAACTCCACAGGCCAGAAATTTCCTAGAAACGGCAAATGAGAACAAAAGATGCAGGACAGCCTCAAAATATAAGGCTATAGGGCCAGGGATTTAGCTCAGTGGCACCATAACCCTGGTACCAAAAAACAGAGGCTATATTAACAGCTTCCAATTTTTGATGGATTTAATATGTTCATCAAAATTCTTCTAACCTAGTACTTAGAATATTAGACCTCTAGAAGTCCAAAGCCAGCATTGCAGCTTATAGAATCTGATTTCTCTAAAAGAATATAATGATTAATATTAATGACTACTATGTATGCATGCCCTAATGGTTAAGAGGATGATTCCAAAAGTAGAATTTCTGGATTCAAATCCTGGTTTTGCTACTTATTAGTTTGGGACCTTGGGCAATTTACTTAATTATACTCAATTGTAAATTACAATTTACTCAACTGTAATTTACTCAATTGCAATTTACTCACACTGTGAACTGGGAATAATAATGGTGACTGCTATAGTTCTGAGTTTGAATGTTCCCCTAAAGACCCAGGTGTTAAAAGCTTGTTCCTCAAGATAGCAATATTGGGAGATGTTATGATTTTTCCGAGGTGGAGCCTGGCAGGAAGTCATTAATTCATGGGACTTCAATCTCTTCCATTCTCCCTTTTCCTTCCAGATTTGTGAAGGGAGCAGTTTTTCTCTACCATTTGTGCGCCACCAGGATGCACTGCCTCACTGCAGCCAAAACAACAATGCCAGGTCATCATGGACTGAAACCTTCAAAACTCAGTCAAAGTAATGCTCTTCCCTCTATAAGTCAGCAATCTCAGTATTTTGTCATAGCGATTGAAAGCCAACTTACACAGTGACATGCCTCACACCAGTGTTGTATGTTTTAAATGAGACAATCTTGTACAGCTCTTTAGAAAGTGCCTGAGTGAACGAGTGTGCACTATTATTTGGGGTAGTATCAGAAAATGCTATGGTCTGAGCCTCTGAGCAAAACTCACAGATGGAGGCTCAGACATGAGATGTGACCCTTACATTAAATGAACTGGAAAGGAAGCAAGGAAGAAAACACATAAATAACTGTACTGCAAGGCAGCAGGAAGTGTATGATATGGGCACACCTAAAATATTCTGGAGCCATAAGGGATGTGAAGATTCTTTTCTTCAGGACCTTGCAAGACATTTCGGAGTATGTGAGGTTTGAGCAATGCCTGAAATAAAAGTTTCAATCTGACAAGCAGATATTGAGAGGAAGGATGCTCTAAGGAAGAATGGGGCAGATCAAACAAAAAGCCCAGAGGTAAAAAATAGTATGAAAAGAGCCACAGCTATGTGTTTGTACGGGATAAAGGAAATTTAGTGGGAGATAAGGCTACAAAAAAAACATGGGCTAAACTCCAATGTATTATTTATTTTGTTTTTTGAGCCCAGGCTGGCCTCTAATTCACCACCCTCCTTCCTCAGCCTCTGGAGTGCTGGGATTACAGGCATGTGTCACCAGGCCTGGCTGTGACATGCCTTAAACACCAGTCTGCATCTGACTATGAATGCAATGAGATCTTCAACTGTTTGGTACCAGAGTAGTCTCAACCTATCCCAAATCATTTTACCCCAAACCATTTCATTTTTTTCTAGTCTCCTGGTTACCCTCAGATTCTAACCTGTTTGGAAAGATTAACTTTTCAAGGCTGCAAGATAAAATGAATTATATTTCTACGACACATTGGAGCCTGCTTTGAACTGGCCTTCACTGGAGTATTCTAGTTCCTCATTACTATTTTCTTGCGTGAGCTGACTCAAGGTGGTTTTTATCTCAACAGGCAAAAACCAGTTAAAACTATTTAGCAATTCAAGTTTTTCAGCATTCGCAAGGCAAAGACATGAGTGCTCTTTTCATTCACCTTGCTACTGGAACGTTTCTTTCCTCTTACCCACTAGCTCTGAGATCAAAGAGAATGGTGAGGGGAAATTGTATTTAAGTCAAGTAGTTCCTTATCTAAAATGTAGCTTATTTCCCCTTCCCTTAGTTTTAGGTATGTTCCTTCCAGCAACAAATCCACAGAAAAAAAGATAGGTGGACAAGCCCCTTGCACAGTGCTTGCTCGTGTCAGTTCCCTGGATTCAGCCCCAGGCCCACCCAAAAATTACAGGCAGTTCTAAGCTCCAGAGTCTCTCACCCAGCAGTCTCTTGGTGAGACTTCCAAACCTGCAACCAGCAAGGTGACTTAAGAAATGTGTTTCCACAACTGCCTCATAAGCATGAGGTCCTGAGTTCAATCCCTGGTACCAAAAAAAAAAAAGAAATGTGTTCACTAGTGAAACTTAGACTTTTAAAACATGTAAAATGAACTTGAGTTAGAGTACTCTGAAAAAAAAAAGGATTTTGAAATTCCTAGATAGCAAACAAACATATCATTATTAAAACCTTGGTAGGACTGGGGATTTAGCTCAGTGGTTCTGCCACCTGCCTCAAAAGCAAAAGGTCCAGAGTTTGATCCCTGGTACCAAAAAAAAAAAAACTTGGTGTGACTCTGCACAAGTCCACAATCTGTAAACTTGGTTCTATGACTCAAACCAAAATAATAAATTTATTTGCCTTACTGAATACTGGTTGCTTTACTAGTACACACCATATAAATAGCTGAAAATTTTTTTAAAGCTTGGGGATTTATTGGCTTATGTAATGGAAGAATCCAGAGGGAGTTCCAAGCTTCAGGCATACCTAAATCAGGGCTCTGGCGTTCATTCTTCCTATTAATGCCATCTTCCCCATGTCTTCCCTTGTGGTTGCAAGAAGGCTCTTAGCAGCAGGGCACTTGTTAGGAAATGACTTTACGATTTTATATAGGCTTAATGGATTGTTTTACTTACCCTCAAAATCTGCATTACACAAAGGCAGTCTTTCACAAATGAGTCTTCAAGGCTGAAGAACCAAACTTCTGGTGCTGCTTGAGTGGGTGACGGTTGTCATAGGTGCTCTGAGTGTCCTCACCATCCAAGCCCATGAGTCTCTTCCAGCTAGAGAGCTCTGCTGGTCAAGGTCAGGGACAGACCCATGCCTTTGCTTATGGGGGAGCCCCAGCCCCAGGGCGAAGCTTTCTTACCTCGCCATGTGCCAATGTTCATGTGTCCATCCATTATCAATTACGTTTCAAAGTTTGGGAAAGTAAAGCAATGGATATAGTAAAATATCAGGACCAATTTCTATGGACACAGTGGATGCCTAAAAGTATAGTGATAATATATATATAGTGAATATAATAAAAAAATATAGATAGATAGATAGATAGTGAAAAATGCAGAGTTATTCTACTTCTGGTTCAACTGTTAGGTCAATGAGCTGATTTGTATGATTGATGGAAATAGTACTAAAGACACTTTCTCTGGAATAGCCTGTATTTGTGGTGGGTCCATGTATTATGTGTGTGGACTGTGCGTTTGAAAGGAGGCAGGGAAGTGAGCATGAAGTTTTGCTGCTGACCTGGGCAACAGGCAACATAAACCACACACTGAGGTGCCAAACATGATTTTAAGCTCTTTAAACGTACTATCTTACTTAATTCTCATAACCACCCAATAATGTAAGTTCTATTATTATTCCCTGTTACAGATGGGAAACTGAAGTTCAGAAAGGGAAGTATACTTCTCAATGTTGATTAGCTAGAAAAGGGCTCTGCATCTGCAGGGACATCAAGGCCTGAGGTAAACCACTAGCTTGTGCTGCCAACCAGAGTTCTTTGCCCTAAGTGTACTGTCAATGTTTCCTAACATGACAGATGCCTCCAGCCCCCAAAAAAGCCCTCTGAAAAGCCGCTTCTCTGGGAATCCACAGGCTTATGTTTGGTATCAGGAATAGAAGAGCTTGCCCAAGCCTTTTCCCTCCCGGAAATCTTTCATTTCCTCCAGTATAATGACCCCTCTTCCTTTTTCATATAATTCAATAGGCTTCAATACTCAGACAAAGAGCTACTATTTGATTTTTTAGAATGCATTTTTCTAATTGTGAAATATATTAAAATTGAAAATATTTTTAGAAGCAAATGTGAAAACATGCAAAGAACCACATGAGACCTCCTAAAACTTCTGAGATAAAAACTGTTAACTGGGCTGTGGATTTTCTTTTAATATATACAGCTTCATTATGTTTTCTGTGCATGGTAATGTAGTAAATATCTTCCCATAACTCTTGAGGGTAACAACTGTTTTTTTAATTTATTTTTTATTTTTTAATTTTTGGTACCGGGGATCGAACTCAGGTCCTTGCACTTACAAGGCGGGTGGCGGAACCACTGAGCTAAATCCCCGGCCCCTAACAGCTGTTTTTATCTTGATCAACATTATATTTTATCTTGATCAACATTATATTTTATCTTGATTAACATTATATTTTCAGGACCCTACACAGTATCTGGCATATAGTAATTAGCACATAATTGGTAATATTTAATTATTTGACTTAATAAAATTTGTTGAATGAATGACTGACACCATAAGTTTTTAAGACTTTTTAAAGGCCCAATAATTATGGATCTGGGCAACAAAATATAATTGTGAAACTATATTAAGATAGTGCATAATTTATTTTCACAAGTTTCACCAGAGCAAAGGGCAACATGATACAACAGGAGGAACCTGAGGCAGGACCCAGGGGACAGGCTCTAGCTTAGCTCAGCTACACTACACATAATGACACAGGCTCCATTTTACTTAACACCTCACTGCCCGCCCGCCCCCCCCAGTATGAAGGAGTTGACCAGACTGCTTGTGAAGATTCCCTTCTATTTTTACACTGTATCATTTTTTAAAGCTTTTGCTGTTTTTAAAAAGATGCAGAATTGGTACATAAGTATATTTTGTTATGCTTTGGATCTTAAATGTCTTCCAAAGGCCATGTAATTGGTCCTCAGCCTGTGGACCTATTGGGAGTGGTTGGAACCTTTAAGAGGTGAGGCTATGTGAAGGAAGTTAGATCAATGGGGCAGGGGATGTTTTAGAAGGGATACTGGGGCCCTAGTCCCTTCCTCTTTTTTGTTTCGCAGCTGTCACCGACCCAAAAGCAGCAGGCCAAACCAGCCATGGACTGAAACCTCTACAACCATAAGCCAAAATAAATCTTTCCTCCTTTCAAACTGTATACCTCAGGTATTTTGTTACAAAGAAAGCTAACATATTTTATTTTAAAATATTTAAGTAATGCAGAATTACAGGATAAAATATGAAATTCCCCTTTTACAACTACCTCCTCCCTAATACTGCCTCTTCTTCATAAAGATTACAACTGATGGTCCAGGGATTTAGCTCAGTGGTTTCACTGCCTGCCTCGAAAGGGCAAGGTCCCGAGTTCGATCCCCAGTACCAAAAAAAAAGATTACAACCGATACAATTTGATGTCCTTTTTCTTTGCTTGCATGTATGTCCAAATACAGACATGAAATTTTAAAAAACATATAACTGGAGTCATATTGTAGGTATTATTCTGAGAGTTGCTCCCATCCCAAGGCCCTACATCATGTCTTTGGGGCTTTTTCCAAGTCGATGTATCTAGATGGACTTAATTTTGATTATACCATGACCTTTTCTCCCAGTATCAAAACATAGTTTGATTCTAGTTTATACCATTATAAACACTGCTACAACAAATTCCTCATACTACTACACAGTACAGTGACTAAGAAGATGAACCTTGGGATCAGACTGCCTGCATTTGAATCCTGGCTCCACTTTGTAGCTGTTACTTAACCAGTCTGTGCCTCAGTTTCCCCATCAATAAAATGAAGTTGCCAGGCTGTCTTTAAAATTAAATTAGTCAACATATATAAAGTTCTTGAACTGTGTCTCACACATACTATGTGCTAAACGTGATTATATCATCATTTAATTATTCTAAGTATTCTTAGGCACATAACACAAGCATTTCTGAGGAACTGATTCCTAGAGAAGGAATTTAAAATTCTGAAAGTCTCTGCCACATTGCTTTCCTGAGAGTCTTAACAATTTCCACTTCTCCCAGCTATGGTTGGGACAGCCTGTTGTCTCACCTTCTCCATATACTGTACCGGTTGCTGTAAATGTTAAGTGATTTTCCTGTTACTAGATATCTATCTTTTCAACTCATAGGGTACTTCTCTGTTGTCATCCTTAGTGTCCTTTACTATCAAGCATAAAATGCAAGACGTGGTGATTATACAGACAAGTGTGGGCCACCAGCTTTTTACAGGACACCTTTGGTCAGAGGTTTTAGGTTGTATCTACTCCATATCCTTTATTGCCTCTCTTTAGTGGGGTTCACGGGGGGCTGAAACATGTATGGTAATTCTTTTGTATGATTTATGTAAAATGAAATGTAAATCAAAAGGGGTGGGAACAAAAGCAGAAGACAGAAGGGCTGGGGATTTAGTTCAGTGGTGCTGCTGCCTGCCTCCCAACTGCAAGGTCCTGAGTTTGAGCCCCACTACCAAAAAAAAAAAAAAAAAAAAAAAAAAAAAAAAAACCAAAAAAAAAAAAAAAAAAAAAAAAAAAAAAAAACAGGAAACAAAAGTATCAAGGTACACATTATCAAAGGCTGAAGATTAAGCAGAACATCACGCGGGAAGTTAAAGCAGTGCTAGACTTTTGAGACATGCGCGCGGATCACTGAGCTGTGGGCTTCTGAGGAAGGGCAAGCAGGGAGCCCAGAGCGGGGAAGCTCAGGCCACGCCCAGCCCTTTTGGATGAGGCGCTGCCTCTGCCGGATAGCTCTCTACTGCCCTCCTCTGGCCAAAGTTGGGAGATGCAAGTCTCAGAAAGCTATTCTCGGATCTTCTCACCAACCAAAGAACCTGTATACAAAGTCAACGTCAAAGAGTTGAGGGAGGAAAAAAAATTATGTATTTGAAAATAAATTGATGAACGGAGTGGTTATTAATACTTATTTGTTCAACTGAGGAAATAAAAAAGTAAATACATACAATTACATTTTACAGGATGTTTTTGTTGTGTGCCTCCAAAAAAATAAACACCAAATCTCTGCTATATAAAACTCTAAAATCCTTAAAGCTTCTGACATAGTCACTCAGTATTTTCTGGCTAATCCTTATCATATAAAGGAAGATGAAAATAATGTTAGTACTATTAAAGACTTTCTGAAATTTGTTACTCTCTGTATTTGTGTTCTTATATCTGAATTGCCCCCAAGGAATTACTTGCTGATGGAAAAAGCTGTATTTGCAGCTGTCAAAGACCAAGATTTGCTTTGTGGACTCCTTTAGATCTTTATTTAAATGTCATGTTATGTGTTATATACCTCTATATAAAAACTATATCTGTAGCCCCACCCCCAAACGATGTCTCCCACCCTGCTGTGCCCCATCTGCCTTCAAATTTTATCATTTTCCCTACAACTTACCACTCTTTAACTCTATTATCAATTTTGCTTTTTACATTTTATTTTTTGAGACTAGGTCAGGCTGGCCTTGAACTATGTATCCCAAGCTGGCCTTGAGCTTGCAGCAATCCTTCTGCCTCAGGTTTGCGCCACCTAGGTCTCTTTCTGAAAGGTACCTTTGACCAAAGGGAGCTGCCACAACCAAGGTCATGTGTCCTCTTTGTGAACAGCCCACATCTAACTGGCAGATGGAGAAATCTAAAAGCCCACCCCCTTGACTTAATGTAGGACAACTCTGAAGGGCCATTGCAGTCCAGAGTTCCCAGTAAGTATGGCTGAGGACTCTGTTACAAATGCTTCACATTTATAAATAACTTAAATAACTCTCTTTGCTCATCTTACTTCTCTCATTGCTTTACATGTTTTATTCTCAAAAGTCTTTTCCAAAATTCTCATTTTGCAAATCACTGTTTCAGAGTGTTTCCCAAGAAACCCAATCTAAGACAGCTATATGGAAGCAAACTATTGGACGATATTTTGGAGCTGGACTACCTATGGGGCAGAGAATGAGGACACTATCACTAATAAATAGGACACATGCAATACAGGTGTAGTTAAGATCTTCATAATCAGAGAAAGGTGGTGAGGTATCTCCAAAGTCTGCAAAGTTTAGTGAAAGTAGTAATTACTGTAAGGACTATGAAATCAAATGGCTCTTGCTGGGTCTTAGTGATTCACTGGCAAAGACAAAGGAAGGTTGAGTCAGTCAATTAAGCAATTAAAGGGACGTGTGAAAGCCAGAAGGGCTCTACTTGTAACCCATCAAAAGACTCATTTCCTGCTGACTGGGTAGAAAAACTGACTTCTAGATTTTTATAAGGTTAACAGACTTTCAGGGCCAGTTGTTTTTAGCCCCAGTAGGACCAGTATATCCAAAGTCAGATTCTATTGGGAAGGAGTGAAATCCTGAGACAGGCTGAGGACATCTTGGTTAATGTGTGTACAAAAACTGTATTTCCAGAGTTCTCTTGAGCCCTTTGAGGTCATTTGCCCCCATTAAAGGACACTATCTCCCTTGCTTGAAGTTGATGCCTAAATGGCTGCCTCTGAAGACCCTATCTGGGTGGCACTCCAGAGGAGTGAAACCTTCATTCCACCAGCCCAGTAAAGGGTGTTAAGACACAACATAACCCAGTGGGGAAGTGGGTGGGCTCGCCAAGAGAGAAAGAGGACTACACACTAAGGAGCTGGCCAGTATAGCTGGCAAAGGGTGTATGGGAACGGACACTGACAGTGCTGGAGCAGGGAGTGGGACATACAGTTGGACAAAGGAGAGTTTATAAATACGGCTCAGTTCAATTTAGTAACATAATGCATATAATCCTTTGTGGTACCTTTTCCGTGTCTTGCCAACCTGAATTTTTGTTCCACTTTGTTCTCTGTATTTCAGTCATGCCAAACTACATACCTAGATCATGTTCTTCACCCCTTCTGCAAAACCCCTATTGCTCTCTCTGCCTGGAATATTTACCCTACTCCATTTTGCAATTGTATGAGGTGCCTATAGCCTACTTCTCTTTCAAAACTCAACCAAGGTGGGAATTTTATCTGCTAATGGACTGAAAATTAATTATTTTAGGTAAACAAGTTGGC
Source organism: Heterocephalus glaber (assembly GCF_000247695.1). Next base: position 10,765,619 of record NW_004624814.1, read on the forward strand.
AATACTGAGAGCCTTAAAAATTTAAAGCATCTCGACTCAGCAAACTTCCCCCTAAGGCAAAAATCTGAACTACAGGCACAAATTTGTGCACAAAGTTATCCAAAGTGCATATTTATTATTAAAAAATTAACATAACCTTGGGCTGAGAATGTAAGTCAGAGGTAGAGTGCTTGCCTAGCATGTGTGATGTTCTGGGTCCAAAACTCAGCACTGCAAAAACAAAACAAAACAAAATATAACTCAAATATTTGGAAATGTAGGGGTATGCAAATTACATCCATACAAAGAAATTGTACATAGGGATTGAAAATTATATGTTTAAATAACATAATATAAACATGCTTACAACACACTAAATTTAAAAATATATAAAATTTACTATACTCTAACTTTGTAATAATGTGATAGGAAAAACAATGAAAGGAAATAACCAGAATCTAAGAACAGATATCACTGAGAAATGGTATTATAGCTGATTTAAGTTTTCTTATTTCTCATGCTTTTGTTTTCCCCAAACTGGCTCAGGGTATAGCCACTGAATTTTTTCAGTAGCAATGGGGACAAAACTCACCCCACCAGTGTGCTACATTCCCAGCTCTTTTCATATTTATTTTGAGATAGGATCTTAAGTTGCCCAGGTTGGATTTGAACCTGGGGTCTTCCTGTCTCATCTTTCCTAGTGCTAGAATTATAGAATGTGCCACCAATCCCTGACATTCATTCAATGAAATACAACAAAGTTATTTTTAAAAAGACTCAAGTTAAATACCATTTCTTCAGAGACAAAAGGTATTTTTCGTCCACAATATAGATTTAAATATATATACAGAGATCCATCCCGCCACTCCTGGCCCAGAGGTAGGGCTTCTGAGCCGCCATCCCACTGCTCCTGGTCCAGAGGAAGGGGCTTCCTGGCTACCATGCCTCCCGCTGCTCCCAGCCAAGAGGAAAGGGCTTTTGGGCTGCCTTCTATCCCCCCGCTCCCAGCCCAGAGGAAGGGGCTTCCGGGCCACCATCCCTACTGCTGCTCCCAGCCCAGAGGTAGGGGCTTCTGAGCCGCCATCCCACTGCTCCTGGTCCAGAGGAAGGGGCTTCTGGGGCACCATCCCTACCGCTAC
>NW_004624814.1:10802415-10817819 GCF_000247695.1 Heterocephalus glaber
TGATTTCATTTTTTCCTGATCCTCTTTTGTTGCCAGTTCAGGGAGTCCAGGTGGTTGAGTATCAGATTGTTCCATCTCGTTTCCCTTTGGGGTTGCTATAGGTGATCTGGAAGTTCTTTTTGAGGCTTGTTTACGTGTCTTCTCATTTCCACAGGAGTGCACAGCTCACCTCCTCTGCCCTGGGAGTGGTGGAATGGCGGCCGGGGAGCCTCCCAGTGTTTGGTATTCTTATCCCAAAAATGTAGCCATCATTGCTGTCAGATTTTCCCTGTAGTGCTACAAAATGTGGTAACTGAAAATAAACCAAGTACAAAGAATTATTTAATAAGTTCTCTTTCATCTGTACTCCTGTCTTGTTTCCTGCCTCCTCAGAGACATTGTTATTGGTTGATCCTTCTCTTTCTTGAATCTTTTTCTCCTTTATACAAAAAAAGATGAAATTTATATTATAAAACTAACCATTTTAAAGTGAACAATTTTAAAAAGTGAGCAATTCAATGACAGTACATTTACAATATTGTGCACCTCTATTAAGCACTTGTACCACCCTGAAATAAAACTCTGTACCCTTCCACTTTTTTCCCAGCCCCTAACAACCACCAGTCTTAGTGGTTAAACCTTAGATTTAACTATTCTGGATGTTTCGTACAAATGAAATCATACAATATGTTAACTTTCACATCTGGCTTCTTTCACCTAGCATGTTTTGAAGGTTCGTCCTCATATATCAGTACAGTACTTCATTTTTTATGGCTGAGTAGTGTTCCATTGCATGTATATTTATCCATTTATTTCTCCACTCCACTCATTGGTTGATGGATTATTTGTTTTTACCTTTTATTTATTTATTTGGAGTGCTGGGAATTGAACTCAGGATCTCCCATATGCTAGGCAAGTGCTTTACACTAAGCTACAATCCCAGTCCATTTTCTAGTAGTGATTAAGAATATTCATGTACATGTTGGAATTTGTTTCACTACCTGTTTTCAGTTCTTTTAAGTATATACCTAAGAGTGGAATTACTGGACCATATGGTGATTCTATGTTTAACTTTATGAGGAACTACTAAACTGCCACTGGGGCCAAGCCATTTACATTGTCACCTGCAGTGTATCATGTTCTAATTTCTCCAGTCTTCACCACATTAGTTATTAACTTTTTTTTTTTTGGTACTGGGGATCGAACTTGGGTCCTTGTGCTTGTGCAGCAGGCACCAAAACCACTGAGCTAAATCCCCACCCCATTATTAACTTTTTTATTATAGTCTTAGTGAATGGAAACTGCTATCTCCTTTTGATTTTAATTTCCATAATGATCAATAATTTTTGTTGTTGTTTTTGTTGTTATTGTTTTGAGACAGGTCTCACTTTGTAGTTCAGACTAGCCCTGAACTCACTGTGTAGCCCAGGTGGGCCTCAAACTCACAGTGATCCTACTGTCTCAGCCTCCCAGGTGCTGGGATTACAGACATGTGCCACACTCCCAGCTTGATCAGTGATTTTGATCATCTTTTCATGTGCTTGTTGGCCATTTGTGTATCTTCTTTAGAGAAGTGACTATTTAAGTCATATGCTCATTTTTAACTGAGTTGTCCTCACGTTCCTTGTTGATCATAAGAGTTCGTTAAACACTCTGGATACTATACTCCTGTTAGATGTGTACTTTGCAAAAATTTTCTCCCATTCCATAGACTCTTTTCACTTTCTTTATATTACCCTTTGGCACAAAAGTTTTTAATTGTGAGGAAGTCTCATTTATGTATTTTTTCTTGTTAGTCATGTTTTCAGTGTCATACCTAAGAATTCTTTGCCAAACCGAGGGTCATGAAAATTTATCTTTCTGTTTTCTTCTAGATTTTTATGGCTTTAGCTTTTATACTCGGTCATTAATACATTTTGAGTTAATTTTTATACTTAGTGTGAGGTTAGGGTTCAACTTCATTCTTCTCCATGTAGATATTCATTTGTCCTAACACCATTTGTTAAAGAGACTGTTCTTACCCCCTACTGAATGGTTTAACATACAATTCACGACTTCTGACACATACCTTATACCCAATACTGAATAGCTATAAAATTATTGATTATAAAGAAAATTTTATTTCATCATTCCCTTAATTGACACAAGTGACACTTTGATCATGTAATGAGTAAATATTGTATAGGTAGGTCTTTTGGGAAAATTGTGTGTTCAATAAGTATCTGAGTAAAATGTCATGTTTCAGTTTAGCCTATTATGGAAGGTGTACTACTTTCTTTTTTTCTTTCTAGGTAAAGGATTTGTCTTCAGGCACACTTCTTCAGCAGCATGATGATTTGGATTTGGCTTTGGATAGTTGTTACAGTGGAGATACAGTAGTTATTTTTCCAGGAGAATATCAATCTGCAAATCTTGCTTTACTGACTGATGACATCATTATAAAGGGTTAGCAGGCTATCTTTGTAATTTTTTCCAGCAATATATACTCAGCTTGTGTATTATAAGCATAGCTAATGAAATTATTAGAAATTAGAATTTTATATTTCACAAAAATTCCTATGTACCTTTCACAGATAATATCTGTGAATATTTTCTTTCCCCCGCTTTTTTTTTGAAATGGATCTTGCTATGTTACATAGGCTAGTCTTGAACTGTTGGGCTCAGGCAACTCTCCTGCCTCAGCCTCCTGAGTGGCTGGGACTGAAAGTATACACCACCATGCCCAGCTGATCATCATATTTTCTACAGCTCCATATATATTTTTACCAAAACTTTTTTTCTTATCTATCTTCACTGCTCTTGATACCACTTAAGTTAAAGAAGAATCATATGGAGGACTACATTAAAATATACTCAGAATTTTCTCAAAAGGCTAATTCACAAAATAAAAAACAAAAATAGAGGGGCTGAGGATTTAGCTCAGTGGCACTGCGCCTCCCTCTCAAGCGCAAGATCCTGAGTTCAATCCCCAGGACCAAAAAAAAAAAGGAAAAAGAAAAATTTACTAAATTACTTGTTGACTAAAAATCTACCTATCAATTGAAAATTCAAGCAAAATTTTACTATATTGTGGTGATCATAAAGAGTACTTTGCTGAACTACATCTGTAATAAGAATACATATAATTTAAACATTTGTATCCTGCTTGAGTTTAAATTTAAATAACTGCTTTGACTATTCTAGAGCAAAATTATTGGTATTATTATATTAATCTAAGTTAAGAGTCTCTGCTAGTCTTTTTTATTAATGGTAATTGCAGTTGTTAAATCAGGTTAAGGTATGGTATTTTTTTGTATCTCAGACATTTTGTACATGACTGCTGATTATAAGACATAGAGAAATATTTAGTGGAATAAGTATGTCGAATAAATACTACAGGTACATTTAGATTGATTATAAACTTGGATTTTTTCATCATGACATTGAGATAAGGACAAAAAATTAGATTATAGTTAAATATTTACTTAGTTCACAATGAAACAGTTGTTAAATTTATGTATGTATATATAGTTAAAACATATATAAAGTATATAATATATAGTTAAAAGTATGTGAAAGGAAAAACATAGTACTAACAAGTATTATTGAATAACTAAAGGGCTTTAAAATTTGGGATTACTGATTTGTGTTTTTATCCCTATGCATCAGGAGTTGGAAAGAGAGAGGAAATTATGATTACTTCTGAACCTTCTCATGACAGTTTTGTGGTATCCAAAGCTGACAAAGTGAAACTAATGAATCTATCTTTGATACAACAAGGGACAGTTGATGGTATTGTAGTGGTAGAGTCTGGTCACATGACTCTAGAAAACTGTGTATTAAAATGTGAAGGAACAGGAGTATGTGTACTTACAGGGGCTACTTTGACAATTACAGACAGTGAAATAACTGGCGCCCAGGTATTTCATTCTATAAAAACTATGACTTTCCATGACTATAGATAACAATCTTGAGAGATCTTAGCATAGAAAGGATAACAATATCTTTGAATGGAACTATACTTCAACTTAGAAACTGGTAGAATTGAGAAAGTAAAGATCAGGAACCTGACCTTAAGATAAAGGAACAAGTTAAGAGAATTTAAAGTGTTTAAATTATCCATCTTTTAAAAAAAATAAAACTGGGCTCGTACCTGTAAAATGGGCCAGTGTGCTATGGGATGTGGGCCACCTTTTCCTGGCCCCCTCAAGAGAAGCATAAATGTTGCCAGTTTCAGGAAATAAGTGCCTCTCTCTTGTGAGGGCTTGTACTCTATTTCTTTGAGTGTGTACTTTTTTACTTATTTAATTTTTTTTGGTACCGGGGATCGAAGTCAGGTCCTTGCGTTTGCACAGCAGGCGGCGAAACCACTGAGCTAAATCCCCAGCCCCTGAGTGTGTACTTTTAAATTTTTGTCTAATAAATCCCTTTATGCCTATTAAAAAAAAAACTGGTAGAAATCAACAGAGTGTCATTAAACTGGAAGAGAGAACTAACTGCCTTAGTATCCAAACTAAGAAATTAGCTTTAAGTGTGATTTTTTAAAAATTAGATATCACTGCCTATAAATCAGATCACAAGTCCATATTTAATGGTTTATTTTTAAAGAAATAAGTACTTACAAGCTATCTGACATTGCTTGTAAGGTATTGTGATTAGTTCTGACAGCCTTTGAATAACTGGAACATAGAAAATTCTAATCTTCAGATGGCAATTACAAAGATCATTAAAAAGAACTAGAAAACAGAATGAGGAAGATTTTTTAAAAGTGGTAGAAAAACAAGCACTTTTTAGAATGACTTTTTCTTAATCCGCACTAAAATGGGAAAATATTGTAGCAGCATTATTGGGGGAGTCTAGTGGTTATGAATTTATATAGCCACTAAAACAATTGCTTGAGTTTTTAGCCTCTTTTCTATAGATCTCATTTGGGTGGGAGAGTCAGGTAATGGACTATCTGACCATAACCTTCTTTCTGTGGCTAATTGTCTAAAACAAACATTTAATTTTCAGCTTTTTTTTTTTTTTTTAAAACCAGAGATTGAATTCAGGACCTTGTACTTGCCAGGCAGGCGCAGAGCCACTGAGCTACATCCCTAGCCCTAATTTTCAGCATTTTAAAATGTAATCTCTACAGTAAATTCTGGCATACATTGTCATGTATTTCCATGTAATTTAGTGTTTAGATTGCCAGTACAGAATTACAGTTTTTGGGCTGGAAATATAGCTCAGTATAAAAGCACCTGTCTAGCATGTATGAGGCCCTGGGTTCAATCTCCAGTGCTGCAAAAAATAAATAATTACAACTTTCAAGTATAAACAATATTTTAGAGCATGATTTGGGTGTTTCATAAATTTTTTACCTTTAATTTACAGGGTGCTGGTGTTGAACTGTATCCTGGGAGTATAGCCATTTTAGAAAGGAATGAAATTCATCACTGTAATAACCTCAGAACCAGTGACAGTTCAAAAAGCAGCTTGGGTGGAGTTAATATCAAGGTATCATTTTTTTTTACCCTCCTCTGGTGCTGGGGATCAAACTCAGGACCTTGCGCTTGCCAGGCAGGCATGGCGCCACTGAGCTAAATCCCCAGCCCCCATCAAGATATCATTTTAGTTTTTAATATAAAAGTTGTTAAAATTTTAAATAATTATTAGGTACTAAAACTAATGTTTTAGTATTAAAATGTAGTCTAAATGTTATTGATTTGGAAAAGAAAAACAATATAAGGTAACAAAACATGATTAAATGATGGCTGATGGGAAACAAATTTAGTACTATAATTTAATAATTTCAACTTGAACTCTTAGCAAGTAACTTTGAATATGACAAAGTAGACTGGGTTTGCTTTTATAAAAATAGTTTGTATTATTCACTGATTGGATCTATAATGCCTTTGTTTTGGTTTTTGTTTTACGGGACCGGGGATCAAACTCAGAACCTTGTGCTTGCCAGGCAGCCGCTGCGGCACCACTGAGCTACCTCCCTGGCCCATCTATAATGCCTTTTGAGAGTAAAACAGAGAATAAATACTGAACACTTCAACTCCTTCAGAGTTGTATAAGTGATCTAAGCAAAATAATGAAAACATGAATAGCAGTGATTTGTAGTCAAAATGTCTTCCCAGTCTTTTCTATTTCTATAAACCCTATCTTCCTAGGTCCCTCTCTGGGCTTTGTGGTTAATAGGTTTTATACTGATAGTTTTCCCTAGATTTCTAATTCTTTTATTATCAATACACATTTTGTCTCCTCAGATTTTAAATTACTTAAGAGTACCCCTTATCTGAAATGCTTGGGACCAGAAGTGTTTCAGATTTGAGTTTTTGGATTTTTGAATATTCATATGTATATAATAAGATATCTTGGGGATAGGACCCAAGTATAAAGATGAAATTCCAGGCAGGGGATTTAGCTCAGTGGTTTTGCCACCTTCTTTGTAAGCACAAAGACCTGAGTTCCATCCCGGTACCAAAAACAAACAAACAAACAAAAGATGAAATTCCTTAATGTTTCATATGCATTTTCTACATACAGCCTAAAGGTAATTTTATACAGTATTTTAAGTAATTTTGTGCATGAAAAAAATGTTGCATGGTAAGGAATTTTCCACTTGTGTCATTTCAGCACTCAGAATTTTAGATTCTAGAGCATTTTGGATTAGAGATGTTCAACTTGTACTAGAAAACCTCCCCACCCCACCCTGCAGCATGAATTTAGATGCTAAATCAGATAATCGGCTAAAAATACTGAGGGCATGAGGGCAGTTTTATTAAATGTTTTTTCTTTCTCTTATTTATTTATATTTTTTGAAACAGGGTCTGCCCTTGAACTATGTAGCCAGACAGGCCTCAAACTTACAGTGTTCCTCTTGCCCCAGCCTCCTGAGTGCTGGGATTTTAAGCTGTAAACATTTTTTTCTGTTCTTAAGTATTTTTAAATTCTTTTAGTGTTTCTTACATGTTAGCATGCATCAGAACCACTCTTGAGAGACAAACCCTGGTTTCCAGTACAAGTCTGGGGGGATATCTAAGGACTTGTCGGACTTGTTATAGGAACTTGTCAGGTGCTGCTGATACTGCTGACCAGTGCTTTAAGAACCATATCTGGCTTGCTGCCTGCCCTGCAAGCGCAAGGACCCGAGTTCAATCCCCGGTACCAAAAAAAAAAAAAGAACCATATCTGGCTAACTCAGTGAGCCCTGGCAGTAGCACTAGAATCACCTGCTATTTTCTTAGAACCTGCAGAATTTTGAGCCTTACTTTGTACGAAATCAGAATCTGATTTTAAGCAAGATCTCCAAGTGACTTACATATAAAGTTTAATAAGGGTTATAAACTTTTATAAATGTTTGTAAAACCTGACAGGATCTCTCCCTTACCGTTTTTCCTCATCTCCTTCCATTCTTTCTCTTATACATTACATTCAAGCCACACTACTTTTTTGTGTTTCCAGAAATTATTAACTTTTTTCTGGCTGTTACTCCTACTTGAAATACCCTTTCTGTAGCTGCCTAAGTAATGAATAACCACCTCATTATTTACATATGAATATAATTGTCCCTCTTCAAAAAAGCCATTATGTAAAGAACACTCTTAAGTGGCAACCTCTCCCCAACTCCACCCAGCCATGCTATATTGCACTGACCTATTTTATTTTTTCCATGTCACACATTCTCTGCAATTATTTGTTTTCATGTTTTATCATGTTCTATTAGAGGTCACCTTCATATGCTGTTGCTGTATCCCCATTTAGAATCAGTTATTTTATCAAAACCAAAAAAAAATGTTGAAATTTTATTTAATATTTTTTCATTCCTTCATTTAATATATCCTCATTAAACATTTGTATTTACTATCAATGGGAAGAAACCACATTTGTTCAAAACTAGTCTTGTTGTTTTAAAGAAATTTGTTAACCCAAGAGTAAGTTCTGGAATAATTTTATATGTTTATACAAATTCTTTATCAGAATTATTGAAAACTAAATTTCCTTAAATAATTTAACAGGCTCTTCCAGCACCGAAATTGAAGATGACTAATAACCACATTTACAGCAACAATGGCTATGGAGTAAGCATTCTTCAACCAACTGAACAGTTTTTTATTGTAGCAGAAGAAGCTCTCAACGAAGGGGCTGCTTCAGGAGATAAGATAGATGATAAAATGATCTGCAAAATAATGCAAAACCTGAATCTGGAAATGAATAATAATAAAATAGAAGGAAATTTAAAGGGGGATATCAGAATAGGCACTAGTTAAAGCATCTGGATAAATGTTAAAGTTTTATACTTCAGAAATTTAATAAATAATTCTTATATCCCACAGATATGGTAATTTTAATTAAGTTTAAAGCTTATTAAAATATTAAAACATTAAATGCTTTCATTATTTGCTTTAACATATTTTAAAAATAACTGCTTTATTGAAGTATAATTCAAATAACATAAAATCCACCCTTTAAAAAGTATATAAACCAGTGCTGGGGATGTAGCTGGTAGAGCATTTGCCAAGAATATGTAAGACCCTGGGTTCATGTGCAAGCGCAAGGACCTGAGTTCGATCCCCAGTACAAAAAAAAAAAAAAAAAAAAACCCTGGGTTCAAAACGTTAAAACTGTAAAAAAAAAAAAAAAAAGTATAATCAGTACTTTTTTGTGAATTTTTACTGTGTAATATACTCATAATTAATTCCAGAAACATTATGGCTTTAAGCATGGTTTTTTTAATACTCATGTCAAAAAGTAGTCACGTGTTCTATACAGATAAATTTATGGTCAATTTTCAGTGATCTGTGTTAGTAATTAGACTAAGGTCATAGGTCACTATATTAAAATATTAGGTTTAACTGCAAGAAGAAAATCTAAAAAGAGATAAACAATATAAAAATGTTATTCCTCATATTCAAGAAGTACAGAGGTATAGGGCTGAAAGATATTTCATGTTGGTATTCAGTGTAGCTCTAGTAGGTGTTTCATATTAGAAATTCGAGCTTCTTCCATCTTGTTTCATTATTATATGGTTTCTGATAAAAATTACCATATGGGGCGGGGATTTAGCTCAGTGGTTCCACCCCCTGCCCGCAAACACAAGGTCCCGAGTTTGATCCTCATACCAAAAAAACAATATTACCATATGGTCCAAGATAGCAATTCTTATTCAAAACCATTATGTTCAAAATCCAAGCAAGAAGAGCACAAGACCTTTCTGCTAAACTGCACACATTATTTCAACTTGCATGCCTTCAGCTAGAATCTAATCACTTAGTTTAAATGGGACTAGAAAATTAATCTTTTTAGAAAGCCATTTGTCCTTTAAGGTAGAGGTTAATTTACTAAGAAACAACTATGGTCTTTTTACAATGCAGAATTTATATTGACCTAAGGATATAAAAAATGAGCGCTCAGGCATTTAAACCTTTGACATTTATCGCTTCACGGCCTTTTGGCTAAGATCAAGTGTAAACCTGTGACATTTACTTCTTTGTTTTCTATACTGCAGCAAAGGTAACCTGAAACTGCTACCGAGAATCTCAAGTCTGAGAATTGAAATTTAAAGGCATGGTTCTTCTTCAGTGTTTTACTGAACAGCATCCTGTCTCCTTTTGTTAAAGAACAATATCTGTAGACAATTCATAGGTTTTGTTCATACAAGGTCTTGTTTACACAAGGTTTTAAGAGCTTATTACAAAAGATAATACCAGGGATTGTCTATGGGATCCTTAATAGGATCAGCCTTTCTGCAATGAATGTAATGAGCAGTAAGGACTTTTGGAGTACACTTGCACCATCCTCAGTTTTTGGCTTCAGAAAGAATTGGTGATGGTAGGCAAAGGTAAGATCTTTGAGGGTAAATAGAATGAACAATAGCCTTGTGTGATCAAGCTCTTCACTCACTGATCATCTGCCTCCTTTCTATATTTGCCATTAGTTTCTAACCAATTTCTCTTTTCCCATGCCTACTTTAGACCACTGTGATACAGGTTTGTTTGGTTTTTTTTCCTATCTTATATCCTTAAAGCACATATAAAACATTTAAGATTTTTAAGAGTGTTTACAATTTTTTCTCTTCCACCTTTAATACCTCTCCTCCCATACCTTATAACAAACAAGGAATTTATGTATTGAATTTGTTTTCTGTTACTGTCATAAATTACCACATAAATAAATTACTACAAACCTATTGGCTTAACACACACTTCTGCATGAAAATAACTGGGCTAATGTAAGGTGTCAATTGGTTGGGTTTGCATTCTTTTCTTGATAACTCTAGGGGAGGATATTTCCTTGCTTAGCTGAGTTGACAATTCAGTTCCTAATGGTTATAGGACTGACATCCATTTTCTTCACAGTTTTCAGGAGGTTTCTGGCTTCAGGTGGGCTAATTGCAGCCCTTGGCTCACAGCCTCCTTCCTCCATCTTTAAATCTAGAACAGTGAATCAAATCCCACCCCTCTTCCACTTTTAAGGACTTCTGTAATTAGATTGAGCCTGCCTGGATAATCTAGAATGATCTCATTTCAAGAACCATAACTCAAATCATATTTGCAAACTCCCTTTTGCTATGTAGCACATATATTCACAAGGTGGGGATAAAGACCTAGACATCTTTGGGAGACTATTATTCTTCCAACTATCTTAACCAATTTTCTACCCAAGGGAAGATAAATCCTAATTCTATTCCTCAAATGGGATTTAAGAGTTTCCTCTACCATGACCAACTATCCAGTACAAATTGTATGTGTGTGCATTATTTTTGTTGTTTTTTGCTTGCTGAGAATTGAACCCAAAGCCTTATATGTGCTAAACTACCTCCTGTGCTATAAGTAGGGTGACTGTAGCACAGCTTGAATATATTTAAAAGATTTTAATTTAGCACCAAAAAGAGAGAAGGTTCTATATCTCCTCACCTTCTTTTGTATACACATTACCTGGTTTTCCTACTAGGCTGTAACTTTCTTCTACAGGAACTGAATCTAAGTAACCATTATATATCTACATTGTTCTGTGCACTACAAATCTTTTCAATTCTTTATTTTAAAAATGTTAGAAGCCAGGTGTGGTGGTATACACCTGTAATCCCAGCACTCAGGAGGCAGGAGGATTGCTGCAGGTTTGAGGCCAATCTGGGGTATGTAGTTCAAGGTCAGCCTAAACTACATAGTGAGACCCTATCTCAAAAAATTGTGAATCTCCACCTATGCAAAAGACTGAGCTGAGATTTTACAATTTAGAAGGATATTTTGTCACAGGTCCTGGGGATAGAAATGCTGATATTCTAGAAGTGAAGATTGGACAAATCAAGGCTAGATGAGTAGTTGTGGAGTGGGATGAGTTGGAATGATTCAGAACTCCTTTTTGCCTTTTCATAATGAGCATTTGTAGGGTGAGTGGAGATTTCCTTCCCTCTATTGTGCCAAATAGCTGCTGGTTGTGGAGCCTCAATTGGAGGGCAGATGGGAGCAACAGGGATAGACTCTCTTGTCAGTTTATGAAGAGGCAATTTAAAAAATGGAAGGTGTCGGAAAGATATGCCTAAATAACACAAGATACATGGCAAAATGTCTATGATTACAGAAGCTGTTTCCAAGCCAGCAATACATGTATGTTATAAATTGAACAGTTAAATAAATAGTATATCTGAAATCCACTTGCCAAAGATTAAAACTAGACTCATATCTTTCACCATGCCCTAAACTCAAAAATGGATCAAAGATCTAAATATTAAAATAATCTGCTACAAGATAAAATAGAACTCTCAAAGACTGGTGTAGGCAAAGACTTCATGAACAAAGCCTCAGTTGCCCAGGAACTATCACAAAGAATCAACAACTGGGATCTCATCTTATTAAAAGCTTTTGCACAGCAAGAGAAAGCACCAACAGAGTGAAAAGACAATCCACAGTGTGGGAAAAAAAATTTTGCCAGCTATTCCTCAAAGTACTAATATCTAGAACTCATATAAAGAACTCAAAAAATCAGACCCCTCAAATTTAAAGACCCAATCCAAAAATGGGCATCTGAAATGAATAGACACTTCTCAGATGAAGAAGTAGAAACAGCAAATAGATACATGAAAAAATGTTACACTGCCTGCTTTGCAAGTGCAAGGACCGGAGTGCGATCCCCGGTACCAAAACAAAGTTCAACACTGGGGCGGGGAATTTAGCTCAGTGGTTCCAGCACCTGCCTTGAAAGCGCAAGGTCCTGAGTTCAATCTCTGATACCAAAAAAAAAAAAAAAAAGCTTTTGGGCCGGGGATTTAGCTCAGTGGTTCTGGAGCCTGCTGCACAAACGCAAGGTCCCGAGTTTGATCCCCAGTACCAAAAAACAAAACAACAACAAAAGTTCAACATATTGGTCATTTGAGAGATGCAAATGAAAACACGCTGAGATTTCACCTCACCCCAGAAAGAATGGCTGTTGTCAAGAAATCAACCAATAACAAATGCTGGAGGAGCTATGGGGAAAAAGGAACCCTTCTCCACTGTTGGTGGGAGTGTAGACTGGTGTAACCACTGTGGAAATCAGTGTGGAGATTCCTCAAAGAACTAGAACTGGAGGTTCCATTTGACCCACCTATTCCCCTTCTTGGTATCTTCCCGAAAGAATTAAAAGCATCATACCACAGTGACATATGTACACCCATGCTTATAGTAGCTCAATGCATAATAGCTAAAACTTGGAAACAGCCCAAATGCCCATCATCCAATGAATGGATAAAGATGTGGGTTTTTTATACAATGGAGTATTATTCTGCCATAAAGAAGGATAAGACTGAGACATTTATACCTAAATGGATGCACCTTGAGACTATACTCTTAAGTGAAATAAATCGGACACACATGTTAAATACTGCATTGTTTCTCTGGTGTGAAAAACTGAAAGTGGAAATAAGGACTAAAATGTACAATGGACATTGGGAAATGTGAAGAAAATGTTCAAATGAGAAGGGGAACAAGGGAGGGGAGAAGGTAAAGGAAAGAAAGGACAAGAAAAGAAAAGTGAAAAAATGGAAACAAAGCTTTTGTACATGAGGGGATGGGGAATAACAAAGAAAAAGCAAGATATATCATGTACTCATACAAATTCCCTATGAATGTTATCATTATGTGTATCTAAAATGTACCAATAAATGTTTTTCTAAAAAATAAAAAAATTATCACACACACACACACAAAAGACTTTTTTTGTTCCTGTGATGGACTTCTGGTACTTTGAGTATAATGTGATGTGGAAGAGGTTCTCTTTGGTCCTGGCTATTGAGGTTCTGTATGCTTACTTACCTGTATATTTATTTCTTGTCCTATATTTGGGAAGTTTTCTGCCATTATTTCTGTGAACAAATTTTTAATGACACTTGTGTTGTCTTCTAATTTTTCACTTTTTCCAATTACTATTAGATTAGTCTTCTCTGTCATCTATCAGCTGTTGGATCCATTTTTCATATTCTCTTGTTTTAATGTGTCTTTGAGTAGTTACTCTTTAAAGGCATCATTGTGTTCTAGCTCTGAAATTCCCATACTGTTTGCTTCTGCCCATACTTTCAATATAATTTTTATCAACTTCACAATGGGGCTATAATTCATATTTCTCACTGTCAGGCAGCTCTGATTTGAACAGTTACATTCACACCAGCTTAAACCATTGGTGGTACAGACTGGCCCATTGGTGGCATGAGACAATCCCATTGTGTGGTACAAGCTGCCCTAAGGGACAGTCATACCTGTACCAAGCATCAGTGGTTCAAGTTGGCAGAAATGTGTTAATCTCCTGAATATCTGATTGAAACCTTTTCAGACTTAAATCTTTGCTAAATTGGTCATTCTGTTTTGGTCATCTTGTTTAACTTGTCTAGCTTTTTATTAATGTCTTTTGAAATCTGGATCTATTTAGTTTTTATTTCCATTATTCGTTTAGTTATATCTTTTTTGATCCTGCTGAGTATGTCTTTGATCTGCTTTCTAACCTCTTCTGTTATCCTTTGGGGTAATTTAGGTGTGTGGCTTATGCAGTTCTTCCCCCTGAAGTTGATTGTATTTAGAGGAGTTTGGACTTTGAGGATTTTGTTTCCTTGTCTTCTCATGTTTCTATTGTTTTGTTTGTTTTGTTTTATTTTGTGTTCAGATTGTGAATCTTTATAGTGTACTTTGTTGCTATATAGGGATCTCTTTAGTCACTTTTCTGTGATGTACTTTTTTTTTTTTTGAGACAGATTCTTGCTATGTAATTCAGGCTGCCTCCTTGAACTCACTATGGAGCCCAGGGTGGCCTTGAATTCACCACGATCCTCCTGCCTTAGCTTCCCAATGATGTACTTTGGGTATGGATAACTATAGTTCTTTGCCTCAGCCCCAAGATCTGACCACCTTGGTTAATTTGGGAGGGGAGGATGTAGTGTAATTAGCCCAATACTAAGTTCCCCGGGACTGCACTCTAGTACTGTTAATAACACAAAGATAATCTGAGTGCTGGCTTACAGAGAAATAATAATAATTATGTGACCCTGGTAATCCCAAGGAAATTAGCCACAGTAGAATTCAAGACCAACTGGATATAAACATATCATAAGAAGCAATTATGTATCACCCTTAACCCTAAAAAAGAAATCCACAATTATGCTGTAAAAATTAAGACAACCCAGGTATTCACTTATAAATAATATGTACTAAATGCAACATCTATAACTTCACTAATGGTAGAAAATAATTCAACAGTAATTTTATAGAGTTAACTATTGAAAGATTAATAAAGCATTGTGATTATACTAATAAAACATGTAGGAAAGCTGGGCACAGTAGAGCACGCCTGTAATTCCAGCACTCAGGCTGAGGCAGGAGGATCACTTCGAGTTTGAGGCCTGCCTGGGCTACCTAGTTGAGGGCCAGCCTGAACTACAAAGGGAGACCTTGCCTCAAAAAGCAAAACAAAAGGGCCAGGGATTTAGCTCAGTGGTTCCACTGCCTGCCTCGAAAGCGCAAGTTTGGTACAATCCCCGTATCAAAACCAACCAACCAAACAAACAAACATACATATATGGTTTGGGAATGGGGAAATGCAAGACAAAAGATATGAAACATTAAACTGTATGATATGAGAGGGAGGAGAGATAAGTAGAACGGGATTCTGTTGGGGAATAAATGGATGTTCATAGAATTAGGTAAAGGGCCTTGGAGCCCCGCCTTCATCCTGTGCTCCTCTCCGTGGGTCAGCCAAGCAGCTTGAAGCTCCTCGGCTGTGTTCCGGTTCCTGCCCACTGCACGGTGAGGTCCCGGGAGCAGCTTGGAGCCCCACCTTCATCCGGTGCTCCACTTAGCTGCTTGGGGGCCTGCAAGGCCCAATTCCAACATACACACATCTGGCCTTCTGGCTCTTCTGCTACCTGGTCCCACACTACAGAGGCACAGGGGATTATACTTCACATAGTTAAATGTGATAGATTAATAACT
>NW_004624814.1:10857466-10883834 GCF_000247695.1 Heterocephalus glaber
CATACTGATTTCCACAGTGGTTGCACCAGTCTACACTCCCACCAGCAGTGGAGCAGGGTTCCTCTTTCCCCACAACCCTGGCAGCATTCGTTATTGGTTGATTTCATGATAGCAGCCATTCTTTCTGGAGTGAGGTGGAATCTCAGCATTTTCATTTGCATCTCTTGAATGACCCACACTGGTCACTTCTGCTGCCTGCACTTTCAACAGATTTATCTGCTGGATTTGTGTTTGTTACCTTTTCATAGACTCTATTTGTTAACTTGGTCATTCATGTTTTATATCATTTTCTTTGGCTCAGCTAGCTTTAATGTCTTCTGTGAGTTCACTGATTTTATGTCCATCATTTGGTTAGTTATATAACATCTTTGAGCTTACCAAGCACATTACTGATCTACTTTTTTGTGTCTTCTATCATTTTGTATTACTCAGCTGTTTGGCTTTTGGTTTCTTCCCAATGGATTAGCTTTGGGCAAGTTTGGCACTTTGGGGAGGCATTTTGTTGCTTTGTCTTCTCATGTACATATGCGTGTGCATGTATGCACATGCTGAGGTTTGCAATTATTGTGGATTTTATTGTTAGTATGGAGAACTCTTTAGTGTCAGCTTCTCAGTAGTACACTCTACACGTGGCTAACTATATGCCTTTGTCTCTGTCCCAAGAGCCAAACACCTGTATTAATTTGTGTATAGTGTTTTCCTTGCACTAAGTTCTCTGGAAATGAACTGCAGTGCTATTGACAAAGACAAACCAAATACTGGTATACAATCAAAACCAGTTAATAACAACTATGCCACCCTTGCAACGGCAACAAAATCAGCAACAGAATCAAAGACAAACTGGATATTAACACACCATAAAACCCAATACAAACTAACACTGTAACATTTCTAGAAAAAGAGATCTGTAATCATAATTTAGATGCAAAGACAAAGCAAATATGAGATACCATAAGTATCTACTAAATCCAACAACCATACCATCATTGCAATAGAAAAGAATCAAAAATAGTAGCAGAGAGTTAACTAAATATTAATAAACCTTAATGGTAGGGCCAGGGATTTAGCTCATTGGCGCCATGCCTGCCTCACAAGAACAAGGTCCTGAGTTGAATCCCTGGTACCGAGATAAAACAAAACCTTAACAGTAATACTATTAAAGATGGAGTAGTGGTGAATGAAAAAATTTTGAAAAATAAAGGAGAAAAAAAATCTTATTAAAGAATAAGAGAAAAATATAATTACATAAAAATAACAGAAAAAGGAAAAAAGGAAAACCAGCAAAATAGAAGGTAAAAATGGGGGGGGGGGGGAGCCCAGGCCCAAAAAACCAAAGAGAAAAAAAAGGGGTAAGAGTCCAAAAAAAAAATTCTTCCATGTTTTTGAATGAGTGCTGTATTTCCAAGGTCTGCAGTATTGGAATCCACAAGATATGGGGGAGGGCTACTGAATCACTAAGACCTAGTTTACTTCTACACTCACATTGTTGGTGAATAAATGCTGGATCCTGCCCTGCCTTTCCCACTGGGCATGGCTGGTCAATGACTGCTGCCCTGGGCCAAGGGTTTAGCTCAGTGGTGGTGCGCCTGCTTCCCAAGCACAAGGTCCTGAGCTGAGTTTGATCCCCAGCTCAGGAAAAACAATTTCTGCCCTAAGGATATAATCACTTAGGCCCTTCAGTTTCTGTGTTCTGTCTAGCTTTACAGCCTGTGGGTACCCACTTCTGCTCCAGAAACTTCTGTCCATAAACCCCAAGCTGCGGCAATTGGCCAAACCAAGCTGTATTCCTGCTCAGATTGGTAAATGGGGAAAGTAAGACCATTGAGTTCTGTGCTGGATGTAGACAATGAGGCAGGGATTCAAATAGACTGCTGGGGTTAAATGCCAGCACTTTTGAGACTCATACCACTCTGAAAGCTACACAAACCCAGCCTGACTTTTTTTTGGTACCAGGGATCAAACTTGGGACCTTGCACTTGCAAGGCAGGTGCCAGGGGCCCTAGCCTGGCTTTTTTTTAACATGGATCCCAGTGACCTTTCAAGCCTGAGCTTAAACATTTTGGGGGAGGGAGGTCTGTCAGGCCGGTAGCGTCTCCATGACTCTCAAATCACTGTGGTAGGGAAACATCAAAACTGGTTATTCTGTAGCAGATTTTAAACAACTGCTCCTGATCAAACCTCAAATATGGTGAACATAGAACTGGACTTCTTCCACAACTCGTCTGCCTTGTAGAAGGAGTAACTTTCAGAGTAAATCTCTAGTTTTGGCAATTTACAATAGTTGTTAGGTTTTCTTGGGAGCTAGCTAGCACTGCCAACCCAGTCTGTCTTTCCCTGGGGCTCCCAAACTTCTCCCATCTTACCTTATGTCATATGAGATAGACCTCCCTCCTTGGGAGCCAGGGTCAGCTTTCCAGACTGCTTCATTCTTTTCTCTGCCATGTGCTCTACATCTTCTGCTTCTATGTAGTTTCTACTTTTCCTAACAGCTACCTCTAGATTCTCCAAGATCTTTTTCCCCCTCACTTTAAGTTGTTTTCCAGTATCTTGATTCCAGATCCCAGAGAAGCTGTATTTTGCTGTCAGTCTCTAACATTTTTGTCTACATCTTTTCTTTAAAGTTAACTCATCACTGGACTGGGGATTTAATGCTCAGTGGCACCATGCCTGCCTTGCAAGTGCAAGGTCTTGAGTTCGATCCCCAGTACTGCCAAAAAAAAAAAAAAAAAAATTAGCTCATCACTAAAACAGTATGATAAACTCATATGACCTCTATCAGTTAACTTTGAAAGATTCAATAGTAATGTTTCCCCAAAATCCAGAAATTTTTTATATGTAATACATCAATCCACAAATACTAAAGGTATACAATTAAATTAGTTACTTTGCTGTTGTGTGGACAGTAATTCAAACCAAAATGTTTCAGGTGAATACAATGGAATACAAAAAACGTCAAAACCGCAATTTTTTAGTTCTAATCCAATTAGACATTACACTTCTGGTTTTACTATCGGTCCTAACTCCTCTCCCAAATTTACGAGGAAAGCTGGCCTTCAATGTCTTCTAGTTGTCTGAGCTGACCTGAAGGTGACAGACATTCACGCTCTCCTAATCTGTTCCTATCCATATCCAAAGGGTTTTGAATGCAGCTTCACAACACAAGATCCCATCACTTTTAGATGCTTCTAGACACTGTGCCCACAGGGTTTCTTTTGTTTGTTTTTTGGTACCAGGGATCATACTCGGGACCTTTCACTTGCAAAGCAGGCGGCGGAACCACTGAGCTAAATCCCTGGCCCTCCACACAGTTCTTGACAGAGAACTTTTAGGGGAGGACTTCCTGCAACTGGCAGTATTTGAGAATCTCGGGACAGTAGAAATATCTAATTCATCATTTTCAACCCCCCAAAAGCAGTTAGGTTCTCACTGCTAACACTGCTGACACTTCTAAGATCATGGAGAGAACAGATGCCAGTCAGGTCCACACCCATGCATTTGAACTTCTAAGAGCAGACCCAAATGCCTGTACAACTATCATTGTAATCTCAAAACCCAGTCATTATGTGCATGGTCAGACAGGCAGGTGATGACACCCACCTTTCCACGTATCTTACCCCCAAACCTCACATCCACCCTTATACTTCACCCCCTGAATGGGAGAAATGTGTTATCAACTCTCCTTTTGGGAATTATTTCCAATTTAGTGAAATGCCTTCCTTATTCACTTTGTTTTGAGGCATGGTCTACGTAGTAGCCCAGGCTGTCCTCAGTTCCTCCTGACTCAGGGTCTTGAGCACTGGGATTACAGGTGTGCACCACCAAGCCTGGCTGCAATATACTTTTAAATGGAACATTGTCTTGAAGCAGCCCACAGAGTTATGGCTGAGAAAAGACATACTGATGCCTCATAGCATTAATATCTCACATATCACCAAGCATGGTGGTACAAACCTGTAGTCCCAGTACTCAAGAAACTGAGGCAAGAGGATCACCATTGATTCTGAGGCCAGCCTAGGCTACAGAGTTCAAGGCTTGGATGGACCACATAGCAAGGTAATTATCTATATATCTTAGTTCATAATGGAGTGATAAAACTGTCTTAAGTAGCTTTCTATTCAGTCATGAGTCTACTTGCCCTTCCTTTCCCATGCAAACTAGTGAGAAACACTGCTTTCAGACACTGACCAACAAGACAACTGTGATTCTCCAAATATGGAGAACAAATGAAAGGAGCAGGAACCACAGGCTCAAGTCAGGAAGAGGAGGTGGTAATGTATTTTTGTAACTGGCTGAGTAGTGTCGACAGTGGCTTGGGGCAGGACAGTAAAACAATTAAGAGGCTGGTGTGGCCTTATTATGTTCAAGCTACTGACAGCCTGAATAGAGGCAGTTGGTTTATAAAAGTAGATGGAAAAGGTATCTCAAGCTGACTAGCCATAATGTATATGGCTTAAGTAATTAAGTAACTGTGAGCAAAAAACAACTGAGCAGGGTAACTACAAAGCATGGGTATAGTGTGGAGTGGGGTTCTGCAGCTGGAAAATGCTTTGGTATTTTTCTTTCTGTGGAATACTTAAGCAGAGATACATGTATACTAAGCAGTTGCTTAAAAAATGGTGTGATGCTCCGAAGGGCAAAGTCAGATGTAAATACAGACTTGGATTCATCAGCTTATGAACAGTAACTGAGTGCTTGCCTGACATGTGCGAGACACTGGTTTTATTACCAGCACTGTGAAAGTAAAATATAAAAGTAAAAAAAAAAACCACTGAAAAGGACACTAAAAGTTTTCCCAAGATCAACATGACAGGTAGCAGAATTAAAATATATAACCCAGATCTAAGACAATATATTTGCGAACTATAACATACTGTGCTCTCTCCAATGGAAATCTATGAAGACTGTTTAGTATAAAAATCTCTACTGGCCAAGTGTGATGACACATGCCTGCAATCCCAGCACTTGGGAGGCTGAAACAGGAGGCTCACTACAAGTTTGAGTTCAAGCCTGAACTATATAGTGAGATCCTATCTCAAAAAACCCAACCCTCCCCCAAATACATATAATCTCTACTATAAGCAAATATCCTCTGAAATGTTTATATAGATATTCACCAAATAACTCTCCCTTTTATCCCCAAATTCTAAACTTTATCCATTGCTGAAACTTCACTTACCTTTGCTTTGAGACAATCTTTATTCAAGGGTTCTATAGGTTGATTATACTGCCCTCATTTTTTATACTGGGAACTTATCTAAAGAAAATGCTGGTGTCGTTCATAAGACTTTTTTATAGACAAAGCTTGAGAGGAAGTCAAAATATTCAGCCCTAGATCAAAATAGTTTTCTGAGGTTCAGAGGTCTACCTGACTTGAGCACTGGCCAATGTTTACTGCAACAACAGTGATTCAATGCCAAGGCTATTTATTTCAAGTACTAGTATCACCATATTTTATTTGAAACACAGAGAATTCAACTTTTTCTCTAATGTTTAAAATAAATGTATTAGCAGTGAAAAACTATTCTAATACATAACATCAATAATCAACTACATAAGTGGTATTCAGTGTAATACTTTATTTTCTATGGTATTAAACAAAAGCCAAGAAAATATCAAGTTAGTTTAAAAGGGAAATCTTTACTGCTTAACGAAAAAAATACAAACTGGTACTTTTATAATAGATCATATTTTACATTAATATAAACAAAATCACTAATGTATCTATATGCTTGGTTTCCTAAAACTACAATGAACCACAGAATAAAAGAAAAGGCTGTTTTTTGGGGGGAGCAAATAAACATTTGGGAAAACACATAGCATGCTTTTTATTTTTTAACTGTCTATGCATAAGGCATTGACATAACTAAGTTTTAATAGCCACCACCTCCCCTTCCCTGTCCAAAGTAGCCACCTCCAAACCCCCCCCTGCCACCTCCTCGCTGGAATCCCCCAGATCCTCTGTAACCTCCCCCACCAGGTCCTCTGAAGTCTCCCCCACCAGGTCCTCTGAAGTCTCCCCCACCTGGTCCTCTGAAGTCTCCCCCACCTGGTCCTCTGAAGTCTCCCCCTCCTGGTCCCCTGAAGTCTCCCCCACCAGGTCCTCTGAAGTCTCCCCCACCAGGTCCTCTGAAATCTCCCCCACCAGGTCCTCTGAAGTCTCCCCCATTAGGTCCTCGGAAATCTCCCCCACCAGGTCCTCGGAAGTCTCCCCCACCAGGTCCTCGGAAGTCTCCCCCATTAGGTCCTCGAAAGTCTCCTCCACTAGGGCCTCTGTAGTCTCCACCAAAGTTGCCTCTGTAACCCCCTCGGAAACCTCTATAGCCCCCACCATATCCTCTTCGGTAAGAGTTGGAGCCACCTCCATAGCCTCCACCTCCATAGCCACCACCTCCATAACCTCCACCGCCATAGCCACTACCATACCCTCCAGTGCCATACCCTCCACCACCATATCCAGAACCCCTTCTATATCCACTTCCATTATCATATCGAGCCATCTTGGGAGGACGTGGACCGTCTCCATACCTAGGAAAAGCAAAAACCCACCAGTTTAGTATTCTTTCTTTTTTTATAGTGTGGGGGAATGAACCCAAGGCTTCATAGAGTCTAAGACAGTAAATCACTTAATACATCTCAACTACTCATCCAAATGTACAAATTTAGTCATAATTTGAACATTTACTGCACAAAAAACAATGAAGCCAACACACAAATACAAACTAAAATGAAATTAATCTGCAATTCCAAAACAGATAAAAGAGTATCAATTATTAAAATGTTCACTTTTACTCAATTCAATGGTACAGTGCTCTAAGACGATCAAGTATTAAATAATACATTAGGGGGCCGGCAATTTAGCTCAGTGGTTCTACCACCTGCCTCGGAGGCACAAGGTCCCAAGTTCAATCCCCAGTATCAAAAAAACAAAAAGCAAAACAAAACAAAAAATAATACATTAGGAAGAGGTTCCTGGCACCACGTTGACTATCACATTAATACCAAATATTTTCTGGCATTAATAGTGAAATGTGTTTTTAAAAACTATCTTTGGCAGGGGTAGGGGTAGTGGGAGGGGCAGGGGAAAGGAAAGGGAAAGGAAAAATGATGAGAAATGGAAAAAATGGAAATAAAGTCTTTGTAAATAGGGAAGGGTGGAGGGCGTGGAGGGCTAGGAATGGGGAAAAAGTAAGAAACAAGATGCATTATGTAAAGGTACAATTCCCAATGAGAAATGTAATTGTGTGGTATACCTACAATGTACCAATAAAAGAATTTAATAAAAAAAATTAAAATTTAAAAAAACCAAAAAAAACAACTATCTTTGGCAATTTGTTCACACCTAAATTTGTCTCATATGGCAAACAATGAAAATAAGGCCTAAAAACTGCAGAAATCAAGATGTCCCACCAACAATTTCAATTCAGTATACGCCAAAACTTCTTTTTACTTTAATAGTAAATCTAAGGGACATGATGGCAGTAGTACTGCTCCTAAGATACATGAAGAATACTGATGAACCATATCATTAAGTCCACAATGTAACAAATGATTAAGCAAGTCACAAAATGCTGAAAATGAGTAAACCTAAATGAAAACCACATGTATGATCACAGATTGTAATATTCTGCTTTCTCTGTAGGTAAATAAAAGATGAGGTCTAATAAAATTAAAGAAGAAAAAATCTGTAGCAAATGAAACATTTTAAAAATTAAGAAAAATTTCACATTTTTTTTGCCTTAAGATAGCCATAGTTAGCCACACATGGTGGCACATACTTGTAATCAAGCATTCTGGGAGGCTAAGGGACAAGAATCACAACTTCGAGCCCAGCCTAGAAAACAGCAATATCCTTATCTCAAAATACAGTTTTGCACTGGGGATCAAATTTAGGCAGGTGTGGTGCCACTGAGCTACATCACTAGCCCTCTTTACCTTAAAATGTAAAGGAGTGTCTGGGGATATGTATAATCCCTAGTAATAAAGAAAACAAAAAGCCACAGTCTTCTATTTCCCTAAGATAAATCCTGATGTTTTTTATTTTAAGGAAAGAACAATTTAATCCCTTATTAACCTTTTTTTTCTTTAGATATCAAAACAGTATTAGGGATTTAGCTCAGGGGCACCGGCAACTGCCTCATGGCCTCGAAAGCACAAGGTCCTGAGTTTGATCCCTGGATGAACAAAACGAAAACAAGAAATAGTACTAGACTATATCATTTTCCTGTTCTATATCCAGCCTGGACTACATATGTCCTTTTAAGGCCCCTGTTTGTCATTAACATGTACTGCTGTTGCATCCACATTAACACAAAAAGTAAATAACATTCTTCTGTTCTGAGTGTGTCAGCCCATCAAAATTCCATATTCACTCTCTGTCTACAATTTTATTTCCAAATTTTTTTGCCCCAGGACCGGGGATAAAACTCAGGACCTTGCGCTTTTGAGACAGGCACCCTGAGCTAAATCCCAAGCCCTGTCTACAATTTTAAATAGAGCAAGACCTCTATCAACTAGCTCTGGGAATTCTAGTCCTGCATGTACCTACCCTCTGCTTGGCTGAAAGACAACTTATACTCACCGTGCAGCGCCAATCATAAGGCTTATACCAGCTGCTGAGGGCCTAGAGATTTGTCGGATCATGTTCAACATATGCTCATTTACAGGGTCCAATTGGCTGATGATATTAGGTTGTTTGGTTACTTCAACAACCAGAGCTTCCATGGCTGCACGGAGAGCAGTGATGCAGGCAGCAGCATCATGAGATATTTGCAGTCTGATCCTAAAATGAAAAACAGCAAAACAAACAAAAAGAACCCCCCAAATTAGACCATTATCTCTCAGTTTCACACATGGCAAATCATATAATAAATCTAACTGCATTACAAGTAACCAGTACTATTATCAGAATGACTCCAGACTTAGGCAAGTAGAATAAAGAATAACAATCTGCACTGACTTCTTAGAATTCACTACTAGCTATGAACAGTAATCTTAAACTGTAAAATCTTTTTTTGGGGGGGGGGAGAGGGAGAGGGGGAGACAGGGTCTCACTATGTAGTCAAGGCTCCCCTTAAACTCACTATATAGCTGAAGCTGGCCTCGAAATCACAGTAATCCTCCTGGCTTTAGCCTCCGAAGTGCTGGGATTACAGGAATGAGCCACCACGCCCAGCAAACTATTAAATCTTATCTAGTCAAATAGTTTGTAATACAGGTCACTTGGCCTGCCCTCATAAGACACTCAGAATATTAAGAGTTTTCAAGGGTTTCTAAAATATGGCTGATTGCATTAACTGTACTCTAAGCTCTATAACATTTCTGTAAGGTGCTCACTGTTAGCACCCAAGGTCCAATTTGGTGGTGACAGTATTTATAGAAACAGCTTAAATATGAAATATTTTTACCAGTACAGTAAAACCTTGGTTTGTGGGCATACTTTGTTCCAGAAGTATGCTTATAATCCAAAGCACTTGTATATCAAAGTGAATTTCCCCATAAGAAATGATAGGAACATAGATGATTCGTTCCAAAACCCAAAAATATTCATACAAAAATGATTACAATACTGTAAAACAAAATAATAAAGAAAATACAAAATATACAGAAAAACTATCCTACACTTACCTTTAAAAACCTTCATGGTTGGTGTGAGGGAGACAAGAGAGAGGATTACCGTGTAGGACAACTTTCACTATCACTAACGAAATCACTGCTATCTATCAATGGAATCTTTTTCTTTCCAGGCAACTTTAACAAGGAATTTATCCAACGACACTTGTTTCTGATTCTGCAGATTTCGCAGAAATGTGACACTGCACTATCCTTAAACAGATTCATTATTTGCACTGCTACAGCCTTACTTGGGTGGTACTTTTCTACAACATTTTACACTGTTTTCCACATTATATACATCTTCCTAATCTCATTTGAAGTGATGGATTTCCCCATCTCTTTCTTTCTGCTCTGCAAATGAGATCTACTCTATAACCTTTTCCTGTTAGGAAACAATCACCCACAATCCTACAATGAGAGAACCATTGGCTCAATCGTGATCATGTGACATTGAGCATGTGCTACTTACATTGCAAGTTAGAATTTATTAGGAATGTTTGCTCAGCTTGTGGAACATTCACAGAACAAGTTACTCGCAACCCAAGGTTTTACTGCATAGTCAATTTAAGAACTTTGTTTATAATAAAAAACCATACTACCAAGATTTTCCACTCTCCAAGAAAAAATATTACAAAGCACCTTGAGTCATTCAATTCTGCTGTTTATTTCACATACTTAAGTTCAATTAGAGCTGAGTTCTAACACATCTTAGTTCTAAGAATTCAATTTGTAGTCCAAATCTGAAAATCCATACCAGTCATCTACAAACACAATCTGTCCATCAGATTGGACTTTCTTGGAGGCAAAGAGAAGCAACTGCAAGGGGGTAACTAAGGTCATGCCTTTAGCAGAGATGGCTCGGGTTCGAATCTGCAAATGGAAAAAGAGGCAAGAGAAATATTGTTGGCAACCTATCAAGTAATGTCATTTAATGACAATAAACAATGCCATGAACATTAAAACTCACATTCACAAAGACAAATTAAGACAATCTGGCTTTACCAAACTTTTCAAATCTCTTCTTACCTTTTCACCAAATACAAAGAAGGGAGAAGGGTACTTCATGTCTTGGCTGCTAAACGGACAATTAACAGATGACTTATGGATAAGTGCATTACGCCCTTCAGTGGTAAGAATTTTTCTCTTTTCTTTATGGTAGCATACATTGGGGTACACACCAAAGGCCAGGAGGGAGATAACAACATCCAAATTATTATCTGGTCCAGTGTTAGTGAACACTTGTGTCAACAAACACTCTGTTAAGGAGTTAAAACAAAAGAATCAGTTAACTAAGTAATTCTCACATTATACACAAACTGAGAATTAGGAGAAATGACTATGCCCACAAACCCCGCTTTAGAATAATCTGGCTAGAACACTTTTTTCTCAGAATCCTACTTATAGCTCAGATTAAGTTCAGGGAGAAAAATCTGCTAAATCTCCGTAATAAGAAAATGAAAGTTAAATAAAAATTAAACTCTTATAGACACTATCACAACATATGCTTAGGTGACTTCACTATTTTATCTATTCTTCTTAAACAGCTATTACTTGTAGAGAAGACAGGATGATAAACTAAAAGGATACCCACTGGAATGGTTTACCAGACTATACTTTTACTTCATCACTGTCTCAAAAACCTGACATGGTGCTAAGAACAGAGATTATAACTTGTTCTAGATAAACTTGAGTTGTAGTTTTTCAACTCCTAAGTGAATGAATCTGAACAAGCAATTTAAATGTTGGTGCTAGCTTCATTGTCTACATAACAAGAGTAACAATACTGTCTTCTCATACTAATGTAAAGATGTTAACATATAAAAAAAATGTCCTTAGGGCCGGGTATTTAGCTCAGTGGTTCCACCGCTTGCCTCAAAAGCACAAGGACCTGAGTTCGATCCCCAGTACCCAAAAAAAAAAAAAAAAAAAAGTCCTTTCCGGTTCGTTTGATTTTTGGGAAAAAATTAGGAATTCACTCTACAACAGATGAGAACTATTTTGCTTAAATTGTATTTTTAAAAAATTTAGCATTTTGTCCACCTGTCTTACAACACATCCTATTTTTCGGTTATGGATTCCAGTTCTCAATATTTAACCTCAATGAAAAAATTACTATAGCACAATTAACACCAGTTATGGTACAGCATGTCTGTAATCCCTACACTTTGGGAGACTGAGGGAAAAGGATCCTAAATTCAAGCCCAACTTGGGCAATTTAGCGACTCAGCAAGACCCTGCCTCAAAAATAATGATGCTACCTGCCTCACACGCCCAAGTTCCCAAGTTCGACCCCAGGTACTTTAAAAAAAAAAAAAAAAAAAAGAATGAAAAGGGTTGGGGATGTAGCTCAGTATAAAGACCCTGGGTTCAATCTCAAGTACAGTGAGAAAGGGCAAAGAAAAAGGAAAAAGAGCTAGATTACTGTTGCTGTATCATGTATGATAAAATCCTCTGTGATTATCTTTTGAAAGTTTAAATGCAAGCCAATTAAAATTCAATGATTGAATTTATTTCAAATCTAAAAATGAATCTCTCTCAAACTCTTCCACCATACTTTTTGCTTCCTTTATAAAATGAATATGAATAAATACTACCACCATGTTCAAAGAACTAAGATATAGCTTAGAATAGTGGCAAACCTATAGCATCTGTGTCACAGCGGGAAGTGTTATCACTGAACGCTCTAAAAGGTTCCCCTATCACTAGCTTAGAACATAACAAAAGAACAGGGTTAAACGTTTGGATCTCAAATATACTATCCTGTCGATATGTATGTAGTACATAAATGTTATTTCAGATATATCTAAGAATGAAAAATCTTACCTTCTGGAAATCCAGAATTAAGCAGAATTTCTTTAAGCTGAACTTTGGCCTCCCAAGTCATTCTTAATGTAGCCATATTGAGTCTTTTGTGCTCACAAAAACGTATCTCTGCTTCTTCTCCACCCATTCTAAAATAAATGAAATGGAATGCTAAGAAGTCATTCTCTAAGACCAGAGGATTAGATTTAGGTTAAGAACTATAGACAGTTTACCCGATTCTAGCAGTAATTCCATTCTAAGTCCATACCTAGCATCATCCCAGGCTTGGAATACTGATAAAAGGGCCACATGGTCAGAAAATCTGTTTCCAGCAAAATTTCGATGGATGTAGCCCAGCCGCTTCCCTTCACTGATGAAAGGCTCTGGAAAGCAGGTAGCAGCAGCAATGGTACAGACAGCATCTCCCACACTGAAACAAACACAAATTAAATTGATACTATAAACACAACTTTGTTTCCAGTAGATTGGGTAGTACTGCTCAATGTGGGTTAGTCTTTACTGGCTATAATAATGCTTTTACTAGGACTGAAAATAGCTTAATGAAGAATATTACAGTTACTTTCTCCAAAAGCAAAAAAGAAAAAATTAATGACGTCTGTCATCAATGGCTGTATATTTCACATAAATCATGAACAAGTATCATCTTTTTATTTCCTTATTTTCTCTTGTCTATCTTAAATCTCTTCCTCTTCAAAAACATTCTGATAAAACATATCCCCCCTTTCTTAATACTATCCTCTTTCAAGGAACAACTGTATTAAACCCCTAGGAAGTACCCTTCTCTCTTAAGAAATTTGCCTTCCCCCAAGTTAAGTCCAAATATCTACTACAACTGTCCATTTTTCTATTCTTATAAATTCTCAGTATCTAGATATATCACTTCTTTTTCCTATCTGAGCCCACCTTGATTTTATGGGGAAGAGATTAAGATTATGAAGCTATTCTACCATTCTGCCTATCAGCAATAAGAAATTTAAAAAACACTTACTAGAAAATACATCCCATTATCATCATTTTCCCAAAACGAGGCTCAATGGGGAGTTTAGCCAGGATTCGTCCCAGAGGAGTCAACTCATCATTGATATCTAATGCATCAAGCTCTGTGGAAAGACAATTCTTTGTGAACACTGTGAAGAACACCCTTCAACCTACATAAAGATCAAATATTTATTTACAGATTAAAGCTAGGATAGTGCACTTAAGATTTCATCATTTGTCAAACCAAATGCAGCACTATGTCCATAACCAACAATTCTTTTCACTCAACAGAACAAATGGGCATGGTGGCTCACGCCTGTAATCTCAGCACCTTGCAGACTTGGGCAGAAGGATCCCTGTGAGTTCAAGGTCAGCCTGGGGTACATAGTGAGTTCAAGGCCAGCCTATACTACATAGTGAGACACTGTCTGGGAAAAAACCAAACCAAAACAAAGCAAACCAGAACAAAACCAAATTCTGGAGCACTAATATAAATGATATACTAGAATTAGGTGCTACAGGTTGAAAATCTTGACAACAGCCCATGAGAAGTCTATGAATACAGTAATAGCAGCATTAATTACATGCCATACAAATCTGATACTATTGCCCAATTTGTTGGTTTTTAAAGATAAAAGAAAGAAATGTAGGGAAGTCAAGTCCACACAGCAGATGAGTGCTAGATTCACAATTCAAATGCCTATTTTGGCTCCAATGCCTTTATTTTTGCAGCATACTATACGATTTAACTGACTTAAAAACAGAAACGAATGTTCTAGGAGATATACCCATATATAAAATAAGAGTCTTGTACTTCATTTCCTGATTTTTATCAAGAGATGACACTGGGCTTTTGTCTTTTGCTCAAAATGTGAGACTCATCTCATCTCTCACTCTGTTCACTATTAGCAAGTGACCATGCTAAGTGGACAAGGTAATGTTAGAAGTCTTACTATCACAGCCCTGCTGACTCTCTACATGCTGACTCACTGTTAAATATTCTGACAGGACAAAAACAAATGGTCTAGTTAGGACCTATATTAGGCAGCTAAGTATTTATAAGTACCTCTAAGAGTGTGCTCTGCTTCAATCACAGCATCCAAAGGTGGAGGTTCAATTGCTTTGGCCAGGAATTGGCCAATTCCTCCCAGACGTAGAAGTTTTATGCTCAAAGCAATTTCATGCAATGGTGTTCGAAACATCTCAGGTGTCATATGGGTTTCAAGTCTAAAAGAAAGTAAGCATAAAATAACCATCCGCTTTATGTAAATGTATCAAAAGTGGTTACAGAGACAGAATCCAGGATAGAGCGTTGTGTCCCTTTTGTCATCCTTTTTCAGTTAACACAAAATCAGTATCTAGACAATTTGGTTGCATGGTGACCTCTGACTTTACTCTTACAGCTTGATGGCTTTTTCTTCTGGTACTGGGGATGGAACTCATGACCTTGAGTTTGTAAGGCAAGCGTGGTGCCACTGAGCTAAATCCCTGGCCTTCTCTTTTTTTAAGACATGGTCTTGATTTGCAGTCCAGGCTGGCCCTGAACTCAAGGCATTCTTCCTGCCTCAGCCTCCCAAGTGCAGGGATCAAAGATCCGTGTTACTATGCCTGGCTAATGACTTTTTCAACTGAGGAATGAAAAATAAAAAGGTTATCCTAAATCATTTATGTGATTAACCCCACTTATGGCTTATTCAAGTCCTGCCTGTTGACAAACATGGGTTAAAAATGATTACATGAAAAATACAGAAACAACTCCAGGCACACACTCATTTATACAATCTTTGACAAAGGAGCCAAATCTTTTTGCTGGAGGATAGCCTCATAGATAGTGCTGGGAATCTGGCTATCCACATGCCGAAGGTTGAATTTAGACCCATATCTCTCTCCATACACTAAACTAAAACCAAAATGAATCAAAGATCTCAATATTAGAACAGAAATAATCTGATAGAAGGAAAAAAAAAAAAAGGTAAAATCTCACATTTTATAGGTGTAGGCAAAGACTTTTTGAATAAAACTCTGGTTGCACAAGAAATAATATTAAGAATCAACAAATGGGATCTCATTAAATTACAAAGCTTTTGTACACCAAAGGAAACCACCAACAAAGTGAAGAGAAACTACAGAATGGGAAAAAACTTGCCAGCTACTCCTCAGACAAAGGACTAAGATCTAAAAGAATGATGGCAAACCTATGTCACTGTCCCCATGAGCCAAGTCAGCCCCCACATCACCTACAAAGCCAAGCATCAGATAACGGCACACATAGAAAAATTAGCATGCTCAGAAGAGAGTAGAGGCACCAGGTAACGAAGTAAATAGCCAGGACTCATTAGCCGTGACTTGACCTAGCTTTCAGATAACCAGTCATTGAGCTGCAAAGTGTTATGTATTCACTTGGACTGGTTGTGACTTTTAATGTATTTGTTTTTATTAACGTAAGATTTTGGCTGTTTCTATCATTAAAAGGAGGGGCCAGGGTATTTAGCTCAGTGGTTTCGCCACCTGCTACACAAGTGCAAGGACCTGAGTTCAATCCCCGGTACCAAAAAAAAAGTCAACTCTTATTATTAAAAGGTCTGTTATTGTATTGTATCTTTTAAGACAAAAGATATTAAGGTAAGAGGTTTTTTTTTTTTTCCTCTAAACTAAAACCTCAGTATTCGGGTTGAATTGCAGTGTTGGTATTTTTTAGTAAGTGGGTTTTGGGTTGCAGTTTGAGGACTTGGTCTCTAGTTTGCCATCACTGATCTAGAATATATATAGAACTAAAAAAATTAGACTCCCTCCCCAAATTTAAAGACTCATTGAAAAATGGGCATCTGAGACACTTTTCAGATGAAGAAACACAACTGGCCAATAAATACACAAAAAAATGTTCAACATCACTGGCCAAACAACAAAGACAAATTAAAACATTAAGATTCCCTTTCAGCCAGGCATGATGGTGCATGCCTGCAATCCCAGCACTCCAGAGGCTGAGGCATAAGGACCACGGCAAGTTAGAGGTAAGCCTGGGCTACAAAGTGAGTTCAAGGCCAGCATGAATTACAAAGCAACACCATGACTCAAAACAAACAAGATTTCATTTCACCACAGAAAGAATGGTCACCATCAAGATATGAATCCTTCTTCCTTGTTGGTGGGAATGTAAACTGATACAACCACAATGGAAATCAGTATGGAGATTCTGCAAAAAGCTAAAAACAGAAATTCCATTTGACCCAATCCTCTCTGTAGGTATCTTTCCCCTAAAGAGTTAAAAAACATCATACCACGCTGATATATGTATACTTTACATTTGTAATTCAGGCTTATTCCTAGTAAACTAATCGTAATGAAAATTCATAGAAACCATCTACAGGTGATTCTAACACTGCTGCCAAGATTTAGGACAGCTTAAATTAGGTTTATATCGGGGCTGGGGACTTAGCTCAGTGGTTCCACCACCTACCTTGCAAGTGTGCAAGGTCCCGACTTTGATCCCCAGTACCAAAAAATTAAACAACAAAAAAAAATTGGTTTATATCAATGTACAAGATGCAGCTGGATGTAGGGGCATATGCCTGTAATTTTGGCACTCTAGGAGCCTGAGGCAGGAGGATTCTAAGTTTGAGCCCAGTCCAAGCAACTCAGCCCACTATCCTATCCAAAAAACGGGGATGCAGGTGGAATGGAGTAGGGCTGGGTATTTAGCTCAATGCAAAGGCCCTGTATTTGGGCCGGGGATTTAGCTCAGCGGTTTCACTGCCTGCTGCGCAAGCACAAGGACCCAAGTTTGATCCCCGGTACCAAAAAAAAAAAAACAAAACACAAAAACAAAGGCCCTGTATTCAATCCCCAGTACTCCCCCTTAAAAAGCACATACACAGGATGTCAGTTCGTCTCAGAGGTAAGATAGCATACAAGTAAATTCATAACTTCAGAGATAAGAATATTTTAAACCATTCTCAAAATACTTAAAGTTATCGTATCACAGGGATACATGCATATTCATGTTTACAGAAGCACAACTTATAATAGCTAAATCTTGGAAGCAGCCTATACATCAACCAACAGACAAATGAATAAAGAAAGTGTAGCATTTATAGTCATTTGTAGGAAAATGAATGTACCTTAAGACAATGTTAAGTGAAACAAATGGGACAGACAAGCTTAAATATTGCATGGCTTCTCTTAAAGAGAAAATAAAAGATAAGAAACAGGGACATACAACTTTTGCAAATGGGAAAAGAACCATGAGATGGAGGGAAGGGAAGAGGATGTAAAAAGGATTAAGATGTGTTATGTACATCAATTCACGATTAATGCAGTCATGATTGCAAACATGTACTAATAAAAATATTTTAAGGGCTAGAGATTTAGCTCAGTGGTACCACACCTGCCTTGCAAGCGCAAGGTCTGGAGTTTGATCCCCAGTACTGGCGGGGGGGGGGGGGTTTAAAAAGAGAACTTTTAACTAACATGTATATCCAGAACACCTACCTAAAAACATCCCCACAAAAAGGATGTTTGGTATAAATGGGAACTGACAAAGAATTAAGATCTGGCTCTGATACAGTCTAGTGAAGACAGCTAAACTACCTAAGCTACAAATTTCCTTATCCAAATGATGGCATGTATTCCTCAAGAACATGAAGAGCATTGTGAAGCTGGTGAAGTGATAACACTGAAAAAAGATATAAATACAAGTTACTTTTATTTTAAATTTTATTTTTTTAGAAAGTTAACCACCTATAAGTATCTCTAATTCCTAAGAAAGCTATGTGAAGACAAAATGTTCAAATGCCCTTCTTTTATTAAAAAAAGAATTTAAAAATTTTTATTAAAATCTCATTGTGGAAGCTGTTCTTATCAAAATCTCCTTAAGCTTTTAGCACTTATGCAGTAAATCTGTTAAGTTCATATATGCACAGGGGATATATAAAGGTTTTAAAAATTTTATTTAAAAAAGTCCTTGGGCTGGGGAGTTAGTTCAGTGGCATAGTGCTCGGCTAGCAAGTGCGAGGTCCTGAGTTAAATCCCTGGTACCGGGGGTGGGGGTGGGGAGCAGCCCTGCTGGGCGTGGTGACACACAATTGTTATCTCAGCAATCTAGATAACTAAGATAGAAGGATCACAAGTTTAAGCCTAATATGTCTCCAAATAAAAAAGGCCAGGGATTTAGCTAGGTTTGAAGGGCTTGGTTTCAATCTGTAGTACCAGGAGGTGGGTGTCTCTTACCTCTCAAAACGAGCTCGGCTACACAGGTGAAAGCAGAATCCAGGCCTTACACGACCAGCTCGGCCTTTCCGCTGCTCGAGGTTTGTTTTGGATGCCCAGACTGTAGCATAGTTGGTCATGTTGTTGTGGGCAGTAAAAAGTTTCACTTTCTGCCTACATAGGAAAAGAGTGGGTAATTCAGTAATGCACATAACTACTTGTGAAAGGCCCAAATAAGAACTGCAATATGATTATACTCTTCTAGCTATCAATCTACTGAAACACAACATAACATACATGCACCACTTACTAGCTGGATCTCTGCCTCATCGGAAAATGGGTATAATGCTTCTGTCTACACACAAGGTTACTTATAAACAATAACTGACATAATGAACTTCAACCATTTAAGTGGGATCTGACATACAAAGGACAATTACTCAAGCCATTTCCACTCCAATGTTCAAAGTGCCATTTACAATTTTTATGATCTAAATGTTATGTAGCACATCTCATGGCCTAGTTCATCAAGTGGTTTGCATGGCCTGCTGGAACCCCCAAGTAACATTAGATTCCTTTGAAATTATTTATGTAGGTAGCTGCTACTAAGTGACTGGGACTGGCACAGAATGCTATTATTCATTCTTCTTCTTTTTTTTAAAAATTTTTTGAGACAGGGTATTGTTTTGTAGTTCAGGCTGTTCCTGAACTATGTAATCCAGGCTGGCCTCAAATTTGCAGTGATCCTCCTCCCTCAGCCTCTTGAGCACTGGGATTACAGCCATATGCAGCCTTCACTATTCTTTTTTTTTTTTTTGGTACCAGGGATCGAACTCAAGTCCTTGCGCTTATGAGGCAGGGCAGCATAACGACTGAGCCAAATCCCCGGGCCTCCTTCACTATTCCTTAAAATGGGCCCTGGCAAGTTATTTTTAAATGCCATGATTGAGGTACTATGAATAGAAGACATGAATCACAATTTACTTAGACATATCCAAGTTTCAACACTGTTGTTCCCTCTTGCATCAGTTATCAGTGTATTTATTTTTTCTATATACAATGCCTGCCCAGGGTATTTCCTAGGCTCATCTACTACTACATATGAAGTCCTTCAATTCTTTTTTTTTTCCTGGTTCTGGGGCTCGATCTTGGGTCCTTGCACTCGCAAGGCAGGTGGCAGAACCACTGAGCTAAACCCCCGACCCCTGAAGTCCTTTAATTCTTAAAACATTTTTTTAAAAGGTAGAATATCTGTCATGTGCTAAATATTGGTCATCTTTGCACTCCAAAGACCACACTATTAGTATAGCAGTGGTCAAGGAAAATAATCATAAGAAATAAGCAAAACACCAGCTGATCTGACTGTAATGGGAAGCAGCCAGAAGTTACAATGTTAAGCAATGTCATATTCTATTATAACTGATTAGTCATGAACACAAAGAATTACTGTTTCATCAATTACCTTCATGATAAAAAAAAAAAAAATACAGTGAATTTAAAGCAATTACAGTGAAAGACACACAGCCACTACTCTCCCTCACTTTGAATACACCTATCCCAATCTTGCTGCTTTCTGAAGTGGTTCTACAAGTCCTGTTTCATTATTATCTTTAGTTGTGCTATTACGGTTACCTTGATGTCTTAATTAATCAATTTACTTTTCACGGTCATTTTGACTTTGGAAGAGTCACAAGTTGGATGGTGCCAGCTCTGGTAAGTAAGGTGAATGAGGACACAACGTAACATTTTTAAGTGCCTGCTTTTCTGCTGAATGGCACTTGGGAGGCATTCACTGTATTTTTTGATCATGTTTGTAAAGAAGTTCATGAAAAGAGGATTTCTAGAACTGCTTCAGAAAGTGACAAGAATGATGGGACATGTGTTCAAAGGCACATCAGGAGAATTAACTGCAATGTGTCTTTTACTGTAATAACTTTATAAAATTTTAAACATCCACTGTATTTTTTTTATCAATTTGTGTACATACAGAGAGGCACAGTAGTTTTGAAGGTACAAAAACACAGGAGTTTAAAAATAAGGTGTTTTAATCCTGTTAACTCATGAAGGTTCCAGTTGGTAACACTAAAACAGGCAAAAAGATTTTCTGAGAACTTACTTGCAGGAGTCAATAACATAAACAACATCATTTATGGTAATGCTGGTTTCAGCAATATTTGTGGACAAAATAACCTGCAAAAAAAATGATAAAATAATTACACTTCAGAAGATATTCTACTTATGTACCTAAGAAGACAGATTTGCTCACATAAAAATGGCAGGCGTATAGTACTGTTAAAAAAAAAAATCAAGGGCTGGGGATTTAGCTCAGTGGCACTGTATCTGCCTTGCAAACATAAAGTCCTCAGTTCAATCCTCGGTACCAGAAAAAAAAAAAAAATCATTTGCCTACTAACTAGATCATGAAAAACTTAGCAAGCTTAAGCAGAGAAGACTACCTGTTTTTATTTATTTATTTAGCGAGCCAGGTAGTGCTATATAGTCCAGGCTATCCTTGAACTCACTATGTAGACCAGGTTGGCTTCAATCTCAGTGATCCTCCTGCCCGAGTCTCCTGAGCGCTGGGATTTCAGGTGTTCATAACCACGCCCAGCTGAAAAGCTTACCTTGTTCCCCCCCTCAATTTGGATGGTTTACAAATTTTGGGGGTGGCATATTGAAAGCCTGTAATATCTGCTTACTATCTATGTCACTTCTAATACCATGCTTACCTTGGTTACTCCAACTGGTACTGGATCAAACACTTTGCGCTGTTCCTCTCGAGGAATCTGAGAATGTAGAGGTAGAATCTGATACCTATGGCTTCCTACAACAATACAGAAAGGTTAAGGTCTAAACATAGGAGGCTGGTTTAAAACTACTCTTCACGACACGTTTATTAAAAAACACACAACACTGAATTTTCTGTTTTCACATATGGGCATTTTCACTCTCAAATAGGTGACAATTCAACAACTCATACCAAAATGTGGATTCATTTCCAAATGCTTCTGCATAGTACAAATCAAGTTCCAGCCAGGCAAAAAAACCAACACAGCTCCAGGAACATTAAGAGTTTCAATGTACTTAAGCAGAGCTTCAATGAGTTCAAAAGGAGTTTCCTTTTCATTCAACTGAGACATGCTCATCTTTGTTTCTGGACCATATTCATCACCACAGATCAAGTTGCAATTTGCCTGAAATAAAAAAGGTGGCATATTTTGAATTGTCTCTATTATTACAGCTTATAAGTGTTCTATGTTTATGTTCAAATGACAAAAACTGTTAGGCATACAGAAAAAAATTTAACTTCCACAAATAGAAAACCTACATCAATGTACTGTATTTTCTGATCTGTGCCAGTTCACTTCTCCTTAGGCAACCTGATGATTACCCACTCCTGCATTGGTCACCATATCTGTGCTGACCTTAAGTGTGGGCACTTGATCTGCATGGTGCAATGCAGCCCAAAAGGCACTCAAGTCATCCTCCCACCTCAGCCTCCAGAGTAGCTGAGACTATGGGTATGTTCCATCACACCTGGCTTATTCTGAACTTTCCCCCTAGTATTTCCATAGGGCACCATAAAATTAAAGAACTTCAAAAATTTGACTCTTCGGGGAGGGGATTGAGCTCAGTGGTGCGGCCAGGTGCCTCAGAAGTGCAAGGTCCCAAGTTCGATCCCCGGTACTAAAAAACAATTTTTTTTTTTATTCTGAAAGGCTTCTTCTACTAAGGAATTTCTTTCCTATTATTACTCTAAACTAATACCTAGTTTTTCAGGTATTTTCCTTGTTAATAAACTCTCCTGTAGCTTAGCAATCTTTGATCACTTCATCTATTTCTAAAATATGTGTTCTGTATCTTTTCCAAATATCCTATTTTAAAACCAGAGAAAAATCAAGACCTCAATAATGAGAAACAAAAAAAAAAAAAAAAAGAGAAAGAAACAAAGTTGGGGCAAAATTGGTCTTTTTTTTTTCCTGCTAAATTTTGTAATTTGCCATACATATACATAAAGGAGACTGACTCTCAGGATACTTTCTACCGAACCCTGCATTGTTGGCTGTTGCATAGTATTCATTCTCATCAAACTTCCAGGGAGATGAATTTTTATACTTTCATTTATCAAACTCTCAAATATATACAAAACAAATGTCCTTCCTTTCCTATTTCTCTGTAGAAAATCCCTGTTGGTCCCTGTTTAATGCTCTCTCCCCTCGGTAATATACTGCGCCACAGTCTCTTTAACCTACGAATATACCTGCTGCTTATAAACTTGGTGGTGCAAATGGATGGCCAAGGGATCTTGTTAAAATAGATTCTGATTCAATACATCTAGGATGGCACCCAAATTTTTCCTGTGTACAGGTTTCCCGGGTGCTCTGGTACACAGACAACAGAGTAACAAAAGCTTATAGAAGGGCCGGGGATTTAGCTCAGTGGTTCTGGCACCTGACTCGCAAGCACAAGGTCCTGAGTTCAATCCCCAGTACCCAAAAAAAAAAAAAGAAAAAAAAAAAAGCTTACAGGGCCAGGGATTTAGTTCAGTGGTACCACACCGGCCTCATAAGTGCAAAGTCCTGAGTTTGATCCCTGGTACCCCCCACCAAAAAAAAACCTTGCAAGATGGAACTGTCTCTAGGTGTGATGTTCAAAAATCTTACAATCTGTATGCCAAAGACAATTTTAACTTGTGGTAGAAAAATACTTATCATTGAATCTAGAATTATTTGAAGTGAATATATCAATCCATAGACAGACAATATAGTTTTTAAAAACTGTTCTGTGACCCTGGTACCCGCCCCCAAAAAAGTGGTGAGACTCATTCCATGATTTCACTAAAATCACTGTCTTTTCTCCATTAACAGCTTGCCCACAATTGAAATTCTTCATGAAATCCACTTACATCATCATCCTCACCACTGTCATCTTCCTTGTCCTTCTTTTTCTTGTCCTTTGGTGGAGGAACAAATTGGGTCATCTGAATGCAGTCTTCCAAAAAATACTCTGCCAGAGACAATCCAGTGAAGTTAAGTACATACTAAGAACTCTGAGAATGGAGCAGTCATAAATTCATTTGCTAATTCTTATCTCAAAATTCCTTACTATCCTTCAACTTGATTCTTCACAACTGTTAAGACATTTTTTTCTAATCAAACTCTATTGTGTTTCACTTCCTTAGACCTTGAAGGAGAGTGAGGTATATGTTGTATGTATTCCCACAAAGTCAGCTGTGGTCTCCTCTCTGCACAACATTAAGCCAAAACTTTTATGAAATGTCCATCACATACATAATGTACATTAACTGCATATACAGCTTCTAAAATACTGAATGAAACCTGTTCATACTCATTTCACTGAATTTACTGAAATCACTGGCAAGAAAACTCCCCAAGAATGCTGTGGTGCATCTGATACTCTAATTTGACCTTTTATTTTATTTTTTTTTTGGTACCGGGGATCGAACTCGGGACCTTGTGCTTGAGAGGCAGGCACTGAGGTAAATCCCGGCCCGGCCTTATATTTTAAATCTCCTTAACTATTACTACAATCTCTTAGAAAATCCAAATCTTATATATATGAACATTTACACCACCCTTCCCTACTTCCACAAAATTTACCTTGAACTGGGAAAGTTCTCCCATAAACTTCAATGATGGGGCAACTGAAGAAATATTCACAAAACATGCTGGTGTCAATAGTAGCAGACATAAGAACAACACGAACTTCGGGATAAGCCAAAACCACATCACGCAAGACAACCAAAAGAAAGTCAGTCTATTAAAATATAAAAACAAATGAAAAGAAATTGCATAAAATATGTGGCATGAGATCCACCTAAATGATTTTTCATATTATAAAGCCAAAAGACATCATTGAAATTAAGTATCTTATAAAGCTGTCGGCAGAAGTGCAAGCAAAAAAGGTTATTGTGAAATATAGTGACCTAATTTTGTTTTATTTTATTTTTTTGGTACTGGGGATCAAACTCGGGTCCTTGAGCTTGCGCAGCAGGCTGCAAAACCACTGAGCTAAATCCCTGGCCCTACAGTGACCTAATTTTAAAGAAAAGATGCAGCCTAAAAACTGAGAGTGCTGGGTATGAGCTCATTCCTATAATCCCAGCACTTGTGAGGCTGGAGGAGGAGGATTGCTGCAAGTTCAAGGCTAACATAGGTGAGTTCAAAGGTAGCCTAAACTTCATAGTGAGACCCTGTCTCAAAAAACCAAAAACCTTGGGTCAGGAATTTAGCTCGGTGGCACCATGCCTGCCTGGCAAGCACAAGATACTGAGGTTCAAGTACCGGCACCAAAAAAAAAAGTAAAAAACGAAAAACCTGGAGATAGAAGTGAGTGCTATTTGGATAGGAGAAGAGAAGGACAAAGAATACTAAGGGCAGCAACGAATCGATCTCCAATTTTTCAGTGAACTTTAAATTGACTAGGAACAAAAAATTATAGTCACCTGTGAGATTAATTTTTTAAATGCTGAAATCTTATTTAGTTCAAACAAAATGGTCAAGAAACTTTGCTTAAAGTATAAATTAGTTATCATTAACACAACATGAAAGTTCCTGAAAAACTTTTATCTGGCTGTGTGGACCTCTCCCTTGTGCCACCTCTAAATACCACCATCCTCAATCTTACATTTAAATTATTCCTTTCTGTACGTGAACACATAAAAAAACAAACTAACTTTTTTTTTTTTTTGGTACCAGGGATCGAACTCTGGTCCTTGTGCTTTTGAGGCAGGTGGTGGAACCACTGAACTAAATCACTGGCCCAAAAACACACTTTTTTCTTTTCTGTTTAACTTTTGAGACGTGATCTCGACGTGTTGCCCAAGTTGGCATTGCAATCCTCATGCTCAGCCTCCTGAGTAGCTGGGATTACAGGTGCATGCCAGTGCACCTAGCTTATAAAATATACCCCTTTTTTGGAGACAGGGTCTCACTACGTAGGTTCAAGCTGTTTTCACACTCATGGCAATTCTACTGCCTCAGCCTCCTGAGGGCTAGGATTACAGGTGAGTGCCAAGACACCCAGCTTAATATACTTTTACATTTTCTTTGGTGCCAGGAGGAATGAACCCAGGGTCTTCGTACTGAGCTACATCTCCAGCCCTTTTTATTTTTAGGTAGGGTTATCACAGTAAGTTACTAAATTGCCTAGATTATACTCAAACTTGGGGTCCTCCTCCCTCAGCCACCTGGACTGCTAGGATTACAGGTGTATGCCACCATGTATGGCGAATATTATTCTTCACTTCAGGGAATGCAAATTTTACGCTACCTTTTAGAATTTCCTTTTTCAATTACTATAGCATTTTTAAGTCATCAACATGTTATTCTGTCACTTTTATTTTTTCTTGGTACTGGGGATCGAACTCAGGACCTTGCAATTGCTGGGCAGGTACTGTGCTGTTGAGCTACATACCCCGCCTATTCTATCATTTTTTGTTTCAAAAAAATTCATGTTTAAAATCCCAGTCTGTGAACAAATGAATTAATTCATTTACTCTTGCAGGCATCCAGGTTGTTCCCAGGGTTTTGCTAATGCTACTATGAACGTTCCCTTAGAACTGCTGGGTGATAGCATATGATTTGTGTTAAAGTGAAACTGTTTTCCTAACTGGCTCAAGTATTCACATATCCTCACAAGCACTACTAAGAGATCTTCCTGATCCACAGTCTCCAAACACTTGCAATTATCATTTAAAGTATTTTAAAACAAATTGATAAACCAGCAC
>NW_004624814.1:10902028-10930823 GCF_000247695.1 Heterocephalus glaber
AAAAAAAAAAATCATTATTATTTCATGACTAAATTATTACGCTCAGCTGGGAATTTAGCTCAGTGGTTTTGCTGTGCAAGCCACAAGGACCCGAGTTCGATATCCAGTACCAAAAAAAAAAATTAAATTATTAAGCTCAGTAGCAAATTTTTCTATTATTTCTTTGTTGTTCCTTGGGTCCATTTATAGACTTAACTAATTTTATTATTTAAAAAGAGCAATAAGGTGGTTAGATCTGTTTTTACCACCAGTGGCACAAGCCACCCAATTGCGCAGTCATGCATGTATCAATAAGAGTTCAACTTGGCCAGAACTTGTTAAAGACTAAATAAATGTACACATTAAATACCCAAACTGATTCCTTCTACATAACTGGACTTTGATTTTTCTTTTTGGACTGGGAATTTAGTTCAGTGGTTCTGCTGCCTGCCTTGCAAGCGCAAGGATCAGAGTTCAATCCTTGGTACCAAAAAAAAAGTTTTCCCAAGGTACATATTTATAGCCAATAATCAGAAGGCAAAGGTAAACCTAGGGCTTCCAATGATACAGTCAGTGGGTAGAAATGAACTAAATTAGACGAAATAACTGGTGTATATATGGTTTTTAAAAATACCATTAATTTGGTCATATCATTGTTTCAAGTTTTTTTCTGAGGAAAACTTTCTATATCCCAAGAGGTTGAAGAGATGTCCCAAACTGTTCTTTTACAGTATTCTACAATCTACTTTTTACCCAGAACTATGTATTTTCTTGTATGTCAAACCTCCATCTGAAGAGGAATCTCCACATTCTGAAAGGTCCTAAAACTTTACTTTTGCATTTCTCATTTGGATTAAATGTCCATTATGGAACCAGGCTGCAATAAAATACTTTTTAAGATTTCTGCTTGACACTTTAAAAAATAGAGATGGCCTCCATTATCTTTATTTTCACTAAGGTCTAAGTTTATTTTATGAGGGAAGAAAAGCTATATTGAGAAATCATAGAACCCTAAGTATAGATTTCTAAAGTAATCAAAGCATTAATTTAACATGCTTGATTTATATCCTAACAATTACAATTCATCTAAAAAAAAACTATTTTTTTTTTTTTTGGATGTAACATTACGAGTATTAAGTGTCTTAGGTGTGGACAGCCCAAAGGCACAGATGAATTCAGTGAGTTTGGGTGAAAACTTACACCAAGGGGAAAGGGGCTTCTTGATGAGACATTAACTTGTAATATTTGCATCTAATAAAGATGATTAACTTTTTATACTAGTAAATTAGAGCAGGCATCCCAGCACTTACGAGGCTCAGGCAGGAGGATCACTGCAAGTTCAAGGCCAGCCTTGGCTACATACCAGGACCCTGTCTCAAAGAACCAGTCATCAACCCAAAATCAGAATACATTGTTTTGCTAAA
Source organism: Heterocephalus glaber (assembly GCF_000247695.1). Next base: position 10,903,432 of record NW_004624814.1, read on the forward strand.
CAGTATGTTTCCATGCTACTAGAAATCCTTTAGCAGGAGTCAGAGAAGCACCTACTAAAACATTCCATCTGGAGTAAAAAGATGGAATCAATGTCTTAAGTGTCTTTCAAGTCCACAATTCTATCATCTAAGAAATAAAACAAAAACACTCAGGGCCAGGCGTGGTAGCATATGCCTGTAATCCCAGCATTAGGGGGGCTGAAGCTTAAGTGAAGGATCACTGGAGTTTAAGGCCAGCCTGAACTACATACACAGTGAGGCTTTATTCCGCCCCCCCCCCCAAATTACTTAGTGGGTAAATAAAAGCTATTTTTTTTTCTTTGGGGGAATTAAAAACGACTGAACCCAGTCTTCACACTGAGCTGTATACTCAGGTCTTTTTGTATTTTAAGATAAGATCTTGCTAAGTTGCTCAGTTTGCAATCCTCCTGCCTCAGTGTCCCAGAATGCTGAGATTACAAACAAGCATGTGCCACCACGTCTGGCAAATAAAATCTTTTTTTTTGTACCTGGGATTGAACTCAGGACCTTGTGCTTGCAAGGCAGGCAGCGGCACCAAGAACTAAACCCTCGGCCCATAAAAGGTATTTTTATACTCAAATGTAACATGTTTGGCCCAACACCTACTCTGAAGCTCACTGTTGTACAATGTTAAAAATATATCCAGGTACCTATGTATTTTACAAATAAAACCACCAAAAATGTCCAAATTATTTGTGAAGGTACATTAACTAGTTAACAAATCACACAAAATTAAGGCCGGGCATGGTGGTGCACACTTTTAATCCCAGCACTCATGAGGCCAAAGCAAGAAGATTGCCGAAAGTTTGAGGCCAGCCTGGGCTACACAGTGAGTTTAAGGTTAGCCTGACAAAGAGAGATCCTGTTTCAAAAAAAAGAAAAAGAAAAAAACCAACCAACCCCACAATATTGAAAACTGTAACACAAAAGCTGATTCTGTCTGGGTTGAACAGGTTAGGCCCAGAAAAAGCGCTTCTCACTTGAGCAGGGATTCTTTTTTATCATCCTGTCATATGCAAACAATTTGTGAATGAGAACACTTGTCTTTAGCTCATTTATTAAACTGCATTTTCTCCCTATATACCTGAAATGGTTTGGTTTAAAAATGGAGAGACGCCGGACATGGTGGCGCATGGCCTGTAATTCCAGCACTTGGGGAGGCTAAGACAGGAGGATCACTTTGAGTTCCAGACCAGCCTCAGGTACACAGTTCTTTTCTTTTTGTCCCCTCCACCCCTCGGTACCAGGGATTTAACTCAGGACACCTTGTACTTGTGAGGCAGGCACGGCTCCAGTGAGCTAAATCCCCAGCCCCTATCTACACAGTGAGTTCATCAAGACCAGCCTGAACTACATAGTGAGACACTGTCTTTTAAAAAAAAAAAAAAAAAGGGAGAGCGCAGCACAAAGGAAAAACAGAAAGAACTCAAGCAGGGCGTGTATGGCACACGCCTGTAATGACAGCAATAGGGAGGTTGAGGCTGGAGACTGCTTGAAGTGCGACGGTTGCCTGGGTTACACAGTGAGTTCAAGGAAAGCCTGGCTACATGAGTGAGACCCTGTTTCAAAAAAAGAACAGAATCGGGCTAGGGATTTAGCTCAGTGGTTCCGCTGCCTGCCTTGCAAGCACAAGGATCTGAGTTTGATCCCCAGTAACAAAAAAAAGAACAGAACTCAAGTCTACAGTTTATGAAGTTGTGCCCTCTTAAAAAGGTACTCCCTCCAGAAAGATTGGGTAAGGATTAAAAACAAGAAACGTCTTGTTGGATCAGTGTTTGGGGTTGGACTTCCACTTTAAGGCAGAAAGATTCACAGCCAGTTTGGGGTACAGGAAGGGAAATCAAAGAGTACTATGACATTAAAAAAAGAAAGTGAAGGATTAGGTTAAGTATCCCTTAAAAGAAATGCTTGGAATAGGGATTAGGGATATAATTTAATGGTAGAGAACTTGCCTAGCATGTGCAGAGCCTATAGGTTCAATGCCCAATACTGCAAACAAAAAACCAACCCCAGCACTGCAAAAAAAAAAAAAAAAAAACACAAAAATCCTTGGGGTATATTGAATTTTAGAATATTTGCATATACTTAATGTGAAATCTAGGAATTCATTTACTTTCCTTATATACCTGAAATACAAAACCTCAAGGTAATTTTATACAGTATTTTTAGAGTTCCTGTATTATTACTGAAATCTGTGATAAGGCAGGGTATGGAATTTTCCATTGTGTTGGTGTGTCTGTGCTTAAGGAGTTGCAAATTTTGGAGCAGTTCAAACTTTTAAAAAAGTTTTTGAATTAAAGATGTATTTTCTCAAGCCTAAAATGTCATCATAAAGATATTAATACTCATTCCCTTCAGTAATTTTTCAGGCCAAAAAAATCTAACTCTCATAAAACAATCCTTAAAAAATATACTTCTAATTCAGAAATATGCTTTGTACATTAACACAAAATGCACATTTTTTGATATTTCAAAGTTCATGACCCTCCTCAAATACTGATTATGCTCTCCTACTTAAGAATTCTTATGTCACGGGCCAGGGATTTAGCTCAGTGACACCGTGCCTGCCTGGCAAGTGCATGGTCCTGAGATTGATCCCTGGTACCAAAAAAAAATTTCTATGTCGAAGTCTGAACCTATCTGAGGCGATATGTGACTTTTGATAATGTCATCTTTCTAAGTACCAGAAGTACAAATTAAGAGTCAAAAAGAGAAATAGCTTAAGCCAAGAATGCTTGAAAATGCTACTGTTTTTCCCTAAGCACTGGGACAAACTTGCCAGCACTCCTACAGTAAGAATCCTTAAGGCCTCTTACATCTGAATACTAGTCCTATCACTTTCTGAGTTAACATGTATTTTCTTCAGGGTTTAATTTATTGAAAGATAATTACTAAATAAAATATTACTCACACCTTTGGTCATTATGAACTTCACATGTATTAAAAAAAAAAAATCTGTTTAGAACAAAACCTGGAATCAGTAAAGTTAATCATTACCTGTTTTGCTGGCTTATTTATGCTTGCTCAGACTAGTTTTTTACTCAATACTAATGTGTTAAGATAGAGAATGCCATTATTTTGATGTGAAATGCAGAAGAAAGAATTCTCTCATTCTTGAATTTCATTCTAACTCCAAAGACTCTCTTTAGGTCATCGTCCAGTTTAGCTTAGGAGTGTGTGATATTGGAAGAAAAGGATTTATGCAATAGCCTGGCCTGTAGGCACTGCCATCTCTCCAACTCTGTCCATATACCTCATAACTTGCTACTTACCTGAGTTACTACAATATTACACTCAGCCGCTCGATCATTCTGGATAAAGTCATCCAGGATAAACTGTGGAACCTGTGTGGTTTTACCACATCCAGTAGCCCCTCGGATAATGACGACTGAATTTTGACTAATTGCTTCCAGGATTTCATTTTCAAATTTCTTCACAGGCAGTGACTCTCTCTCCTGCAAGACCTGTATTAGGAAAGTTGTGTATGCATCAAATTTCTACTAATAGTTACATTAGAAGCAAGTGTTTGAATTCTTTAGGAAATTTATCTATAAAAACTTTCCATAGGGTTGGGGATTTAGCTTAGTGGTTCCAGTACCTGGTTCGCAAGCTCAAGGTCCCGAGATCGATCCCTGGCACCAAAACAAACAAACAAAAACTTTCCATTGGGTTATACTCAAAGCATTTCCCATAAAATAATTTTTTTTTTGGTACTGGAGATCGAACTCGAGACCTTGCACTTGCGAGGCAGGGGGCCACACCACTGAGCTAAATCCCTAGCCCTAAAAGAATATTTTTAATATCTCTAACTGAACTGCTTAACTACATTTTTAAAGAATATTATCTGATAGAACTACATTTTCAAACATCCTTATTTTCCTAGTTTTGTTAGTATTCTGTATGTTCCCCTTTTTAACATTTGTTATACAATATTAACATAAATACATAAAACTGATGTTTTATCTAATATATATCAAGAAATTACTAACCCAAGTCTATTTATATTAAATTACATTAAGAAGTGAAATTTCTTCTCAAGACTTCAACTCATAGCAGATGTCCTCAGAGTTAACTAAAATTGCCAATTTGGTGAATATTTTTGATCTACCCTACCATAAAGGTCAAAATATTCACTATTTATCCTTACGCATACATTTCTAGAATGTTGTGAATCCCTGAGAACCATATATCTAAATACTTCAGACTTACTGCTTGCAAATCTTGATCATGTTCTAGCTGGTACATTAACTCATTTTTAAGATCCATGCTTATTTGTTCTGGAGTAGCCTGTAAAATGAGAAGGCAAACTCAATCAAAATCCATTTCTTGCCTAGGCATACTAATGAAATACGTTTTGATGTGAAACAGGATGTTCATCTCAAAAATACTACTGTTCATCTCAAAAATACTGTACTCACATAAGCCAGGGGCCCTTCATCAATGTTACAACTAGTCCAAGGATTCCAGTTGGATTGTGGAGGTGACCAAGGAACCACGCCTATTTGGTTTTGTCGTTGAGATGGTTCAAAGTGGGCCAGTTTTCCAGTGTTGAATATAACTGGCATAGAAGGATCAACAGGCTATTTAAAAACATACAAAGCAAAAACAAGAAAAGAAAAAATAGTATGAGTTGCTTATTTAATCAGAGAAGTTCCATTTTAGGTAAAGTAAAAAGCTGTATACTTACTGGAGGTATGATTTCAAGATTTAGCTCTTGAATCACATTTATCAACTGATGCTCTAAATCTGGAGAGATATTAACTCTGTAAGGCTCCACCTACAGAGAAAGAATAATGAAAATCATGTAAAACACACGAGTACAAATTTACTATTGTGGGGCTAACTGCATACACTTGACACTAAGACTATAATAAAGTATCTCTAAATCAGCAGAGTCAGTTTTAAGAGAATGGTTTCAATGATTATTTACTCACCATCCACTGTGAACACAGTATACAAGGCACAGAAATGGTCTATAGCCAAATACATGCTAAATAGTATCTTAGAATATCTTATTAGGATACTAAATCTAAAGACTCACTCTCTCTCCTTCTTTCTTTTTTGTAAGTCCAGAGTAAGCTTCGATCACTTCAAGATGATAGAGTTGTCTGACAAGTGACAAAGCACAGGACTGTGCTGCCAATTTCTTATTTGATCCATGTTCACGTGCAAAAATTCCTGTAAGATAAAGTCAGGATTACCAAAGATGGAAGAACAAATCACTTTAACAAAGAAACATCACAAACAGGCACCTAAGTACCAAAGTAGACCAATATGCCATAGGTCTTAGTTCCTTTTCACTGTATTTATTAACCAAATGCAATTCTATTAACATAAATAACCAACTATCTGGATTACAGGCTGATATGAAAATGCAAACCAACATGATGAAAGCAAACAACCTATTTTAACGAAGCTGTCATTATTTGGAATTAAAACAGGATGAAAACAAAACTTTCTGAAAAAAGTCTGACATTAAAATGAGAAGAAAATAAAACTTTTGAAGAGTCTAAAAACAAAACAATCAAAGGAACTGGGTCCAAAGTGGTTATTCAGACCATAGGTCAGAAAACCTCTACAATAAAAGCTAATAGTTCCAGGTCCAGGAAAGCTGAGGCAGGAGGATCACTGTGACTTTGAGGTCAGCATGGGGTACATAATGAGTTCAAGGCCAGACTGAACTACATACAGTGAGACCCTGCTCAAAAAAACAAAACCAAACCAAACCAAATCAAACCAAAAAATGAGGGCCGAATTTGTAAGTATTTCATAGCTGCAATGGGGTATGAACAGAATCAGTTACTCGGCAGGCTGAGATAGGAGATGGCTTGAGCCCAGGAGTCTGAGGCCAGCCTGGGCAACATAGCAAGACCCTGTTGCAGGACAAAAAAAAAAAAGGAGTAAAATAAGTAAGGCTCTAGAAGCCATGGGGTTGTTATGATTGCCCTACTGTGACAAAACTTAAATTAGTGCCATACAAATTATAGGCCTGGCAACTAAAAATGATATTGTGGGAGGCTGGGGCAGTAGTATCATTAGTTTGAACCCATTATGGGCAACTTAGAGAATCCTTGTCTCAAAGATTGAGGCTTTCCTCCACATAAAGGCCTCAGGTTCAATCCCTAGTACCATGGAGGAAAAATGAGTTGTAAAAATAAAATACGGTTACTTAAAAAGCCTAAAGTATCTACTATCTGGTTTTTGACACAAAATGTTATGTGCCCTGACATAAATGAAGGAGTGTAGCTGTATTAAAGCAAAATTTTACCTGTAAAAACAGGCAGTAAGTTGGATTTGGCCAGAGGGACACAGCTGCTGACTCCAGCATTACGCTGAAACTATCATCCCTCACATTAACTACAGAAAACACTAATATATAATAGAAAATTTCCTTTCCTACCACACCATTCAGTTTTAGGATGCCTATAAAGCAAGGAAGGGATATAAAAAAGGCTTTCTGCTTAATCAAACTAACCCTGATCATCCAGTCAGTGGGCTGACAGATTGCCTTTATCCTCTTTCCCTTGATGCTTCCTCATCCACTTTTTTTTTTTTTTTGCAACAAAGAGTCTTGCTATGCAGTGTAGGTTGGCCTTGAACTCTGTGTAGCCCAGGCAGGCTTCAAACTTGTGTGATTCTCCTGCCTTAGCTCAAAGTAACTTTTAAAAATCAGTCTAGGATAAGAAATTCAACATCACCTCCTGATGAACCATTTAGAAGTTGGCTCCATCATGAAAATTTCTACGTTAAACTTAAATCATTAGTGTAAACTGCAGAATCCTTAGACTGGAGGAAATCTTTAAATTTCCGGTTAAGTAAACTGAACCCCAGTGACGTAATTTATTGAAGATCATTCAATACTTGTTAGTAACAAAACCAGGTACACAGGGGTACTTCCTCATCTTTCCAGCATAACACAACCTTACACTTAGTGCCTAAGAATAAAAAATACAGGCATCATATGAGCTTTTGAACTTCCTTAATAATCTCAATCTATTCCTTAAGTGTTTCCTAAAGATAACCTTTACTTATTGACTTTGTGACTATTTTTAGACAGTCCTTGTAGGCTAATAATCCTGTAATTTGACTTACTCCTTTCTAAATTCCTCTTAGCAACCTTTATCTAAAACTCAAAGGGCCAAGGATTTAGTTCAGTGGTGCTGCCGCCTGCCTTGCAAGCTCAAAGTCCTGAGTTCAATCCCTGGTACCAAAAAAACAAAAACAAAAAAACCCTTCAAACTCAAAGAATCCTTTAACATAAAAAGATGAAAACATATTTTAAAGTTCTCAGAAACTAGCAGATTTCTAATCATCCTATCATTACTTGAGCTTTGAAGTATCACCTTAGTATGATTGTTTTTCACACATAAACTGGAGAATAAGCCTCTATTTCATGCAATTACTAATATTCTAAAATATCCTTGAAAGCCCAAATATGCAACCTCAAAATACATTTCTCTGGCATATTTCAATTATCAGTATTAAGAAACTAGACAGAATTAAAGTAACTTGAAAGGTTTCTATTTTGTAAAAGCAATTTATTTCTATAAAGAAAATCTACATCAATTAAATAGCGAATATAAACAAGATTTTCCATAATTTCCTCTTTGTGAAGAAAAACCTTTTCACAGGAGAAAGACAGACTGAGATCTGACATCTGACCACAGAGACTTCATCTGCACCAACAACTTTTGTTTTTTGAGACAGGGTCTTAACTATGGAGTTCAGGGTGGTCTTGAACTCACTATGAAGCAAAGGCTGGCCTCAAACTCCCAGTGATCCTCCTGCCTCAGCCTCCCAAGTGCTGGGGTTACAGGTGTGCACCACCACACCTGGCACTAACTTTTTATTGTGTATTGTCTTCCCATTCCCTAGACTGCTGCCAGTTCATTCCCACCCAAAAGCCTAAAATTCTGTCCCTTCTTTTAGCTCAATGTAAGCTTCAACTACCTAGCCCTCATTTGAGTGTAGTTCGTGGAATACTGTTGCTGTTTTCAAATTTGTTATAATTCTTGTTAATTTTTCTATTATTGATTTTACAGATTAAAACTGTCAACCCTTCACAACGAAATAAATAAATTTGAAACTTTGCTATAGCCTTGTAATCCTAGTACTAAGGAGGCTGAGGCCAGCAAATGGAGTTCAAGGCCAGTTGGGCTACAGAGGCTACACGGAGTTTTGAGGCTACCCTGGAGCCACAAAAATAAAAACCAGAACAAAACCAAAACCACTCTCCTACAATGTTACGTCATGTGCTTTCTGGGTGACATAGTGTATATCTATGTGGCTCAAGACCTTATTGTGAAGATTTCTCCTGTATATAAAAGAAGCAGAGCACCAAGGAAGCAGTAAACACTTACTTCTGCCCAGCTGCTTGATATAAATGGTCATCTCAGCAATAAAGCTCCTGTAAAAACACATATAAACAAGGTTAGGAATTTTATTCTTAGAAATTACTAATTGTAGGTCTCCCAATTAGCGTAGGCTTTCCAACTGCTTTAGGCAAAAAAATAAAAATAATAAATTCTAAGCATCACTGTCCAATCCTAGAACAAAGTACGTAAACTTCAAATTTATAACATGGCATGAAACGGTATAATCAAAGCTGATGATGCAACTGTTCAAAAAAGAAAATGTTAAACAGTTTTAGATTCTATTTACTTATTCTTTTTCCAAAGATTGGAGCCCGAATAACTACATGTTCAATAAGAAGGAATTTTCGGCTTAGCTTGGAGCCATGAAATAGAGTAGGCTCAAAACTCTTAAAATTAATTAGGACACCCATTAATGACTACAAATCTCTTAAAACTGTATGTGTAAACACTTTGTATCAGTAGCTCCTGAGATAAGAGTTCCAATATTTCCCTGCAGCTGGAAGCAGCCTGTGGTAACTATAAATATCACATTTACTTAAATCAGGTCCTAGAGAACAAAACACATTTTATCACATTATAGCTAAAACTGCTGGTAGGTTCTAAGGAATAAATTTAGGGATTTAGTAAGGGAAAAACTGCCCTTTGAAACATGCATTCTGGTCCTTGCACTGCTCAGGTACATCTAAGCTTAACTTGGCGCTGTAAAATAAAAGGTTAGGCGAGGCTTAAAAAAAAAATGTTAGACTCCTTCCTATACCTCTTGTGAACTGACCTTCAGGCACAGGGGCTTCAGGGGTCAAAGGCCACTGGCTTTCAGGGGAACAACATCCACCCTTTCATTAATGACACCGATGACAGTATGTTTCTCAGCCAGGCTTAAAGTCAGCACTCAATCTCATTCTCCTCCACCTAGGGGGAACAGCGACACCAGAAATCAGTTTACAATAGTTTCCCATGTGATTGCTTAGTTCAGCCTAAGCAGCAGCACATGTGTGTATGAACACAGACCTCTGGTGTTGCTGTCTGTTATGCCTTTCAATAAAAGACATACAAAGAGCAATGCTGTCCCAGCTCCCGCAACTGTCTCAGTTTCCTACATTATCATATCCTGAATTCTTTGTATCAGAAATTAATGATAAAATATTGATAGCAAAAAATGTTTGCAACAATGAGCTTCAGGCACACTTAGATATATTAGTGTTCTTAAAGTCACTAAGTGCTATTAAGCCCAATCAGGTCAGGACAAAATATTAAAGAAAACAAATCAATAATTAGATTTCCTTCGTAACTTGAGATTTTCAGTCTGACACAAGTACAGTAGTTGAGAATTCAGGATTGAACAAAACAGTGGGAAGCAGGAGGAGCCATGCTCTGAATATCATTTTGACCAGTATCAAATTTTTATTTTTAGTAGTGATTATTTTAGGGTTGCTAAATGCAACCAAAGGAGAATAGTTTGATTTTCGAGGAAAATATTTTCAAATTTGAGTAATTCCAATTAAGGACAGCAAATAGAATCATCCAGAATGTTTCCATTAAAACTTCCCCTTCTCTTCCAATAAAAATAGGGTGGCCCCCAGAAAAGTCTAATCCATATGAGCCTTCCTGGGAGTAATAATTACTACACCCTGGAATGCTCTTAGGAAGAACAAGCAGGCTGAGAAACATACTGTCCCATAACTTCCCTTTATATTCAGTTCTACAAATTTAACAGAAAAAAAATGCCGCTAATTTGACCAGAGTTTGCTAATTTAAACCACACACAAAGATTGAAGCAGTCTTTCAACTTTCCAGTCCTTAAATTTTAACAGGATTCTTAAAGAGAGCTGGCAACTTTCAAAGTGAGTGAAATTTGGATCTAGATACAACACAACCTACCTCAGACTAGGAAACTTACACATTTAACTTGACCCATTAAAAAATTACTTAGAACTGTCTCTAATGGAACAATACAGAATAAAATCACCACCTCTGGCTAGTATTTTAAGTTAATTAGCAACAAACCACTATTTGTGGTTGTTAACTTTTGCTTTCCAATTCAAATGAGAATCTTAAAAGCCTAGCATTACCCAATTTTTGGGGGGGGGGCAGAACTTAACAGCTAACATTGCACTCTTATGTGAAAGCCACAGTAAACTACACATTACAAGCCAAAAGTAATTCTTGTACAATGTCATTTACTGCCTTTTCACAGCTCACTATCTATCCATATAATAAACCAGGTAACATATACAAAAACAGAATACATTCAACAATGATTATCAGAGCAACCTTAACTTACTATAGAAAGAAAAGAGCGAAACAAGCAAACCTGTTGTGATCAGGACCCACTTGGGTGTACTTATATTCTCCTTGGATCTTTTCCTTTTGGAAATACTGGTTCAGACGAGCCTTAGCATTTTCTAAGGTCCAGTTTCCATGAAGCCCAGCATTTAAATCCACTTCTTCTGACTCTAGGGTCTGTGGAATCAATGATAATGAAATTCGGCTGCACTAATTATAGTTTCTTTTTTTTAAAATTTATATACATATTTACGGTACATTTTAGGTATAAAATACATTTACATTTATCATTGGGTGTTTGTACCAGAACATGATGTATCTTAGTTCTTATTTTTTCTCCCATTACCTGTGCACCCTTCACCTCCTCCACCCTTCCCTATTTAAACAGAGTTTGATTCCATTTTTTTTTCCTCATAATTTTTCCTTTCCCTTCTTCCCTTTCCCCTTCTCCTCCCACCATCCCCAAACCCTTGGACCTTTTTTCCTATTTCAAATTATCAATTATTCATTTTAATCATTTTCATCCTTATTTACACTTTCAATTTCTCACATTAGAGAAACTATTAGGTATTAACACGTGTGTCCTATTTATTTCACTTAAGAGTATGGCCTCAATATGCATCCATTTAGCTATAAATGTCTCTAGTTTCTCATTCTTCATGGCTGAGTAGCAGTCCATTTTATTAAAAAAACCACATCTTCTTTATCCAGTAAAAATATGGAACGTTTCACGAATTTGCGTACCATCCTTGCGCAGGGGCCATGCTAATCTTCTCTGTATCGTTCCAATTTTAGTATATGTGCTGCCGAAGTGAGCACTTAATAGTTTCATTATGCATTCTTAAAGTACTAGAATTTACAGTATCCTTTGTACTACCTTTTATATGGCAAAAACTGTTTTTAGTTGTTTCTAGTCCTACTCAAAACTGAACCAGAATCAGTTTTTAATGTACCTGAAGCTCCCATTGTCTAAATAAGTTATAGTTAAGGTACTGTATTTGAATTGTTTAAATGAAATGTTTAACAAATTTTTGTGCCTTAACACTTCAAATTTATTAAATGGAAAAATAAGCTGTCCTATTAAGATATTTTTATTGCAGCAGGAGGATTAGTTCGAGGTCAGCCTGGGCTACATAAGTTTAAGGCCAGCCTGCACTACATAGTGGGACCCTGGCTTAAAAAAACAAACCACACACACAGTAGAGTGCTCAAAAGATTTTCTAAGACAATTATATTTGCTATACAACAAAAGAGAACTTTTACTACCACCAGAACAAGTGTTGTTTTTTTAATACAGTACTGGGGATTGAACCCAGGGTCTTCACCTCAAGCAACATTCCCATTCCTTGAGACAGTCTCGCTGAGTAAATTGTGCGTGCGTGCTGGGCTAGAACCTGCAATCCTCCTGCCTCAGCCTCCCAGAGTGCTAGGATTATAGTTGTATGCTGCCAAGCCTAGCTAAAAATACTTTTTTCCCCCCCAAAGGAAATTTGAATGACCAGACTTAAACATTAGTTTGGGGTTATGGTGACTTTTGTTAACAAGTAGTCTTAACCACTTAAAAAAAAAATCATCAAACTATTACTGACTCGTCCTAAACCTTGCTATGGACTAAGTCCCAAATTATATTTCCAGAGATATAAATCAGGTTGGGAGCCTTACCGCTTCTACTTCTTGTTCCTCTTTTCTTGAATAGTAGTCCTTCAAATTGGCTCCCCGGTCCCAGGTAGGTCCAGGAGCAGCAAAGCCAGATGCCCCAGCTTCAGAATTATTTTCTGTTAAAGAAATGATTGTTTTCTTGATAAATCAAACCTCCAAAAAAAAACCCCGAAAACCTTAATTTTTTTGAGAGGATTTTGCTACCCAGGATGACCTCAAACTCCAGAGTGCTGGGATTACAGGCATGCATCACCCCATCCAGCATAAAAACCCTAAATATTTTAAAGTTTTTCCTAATGCAGCTTTTGGTATTCCACGTTTAGAAATCCCAACATTTCAGTAACTTGTAAAGGAGCCTGAAATGCCCATGACTTACATGAAAAGTAATTATATCATCTCATCTGTAGCTACTTTTTCTATACAAGAAAGTGAGCCAACGATCAAGTAAGTATGGATCTTCTCAGTCATGTATACATACTCAAGTCTCGGGCCGGGGATTTAGCTCAGTGGTTCTGGTGCCTGCCTCGCAAGTGCAAGGTCCCGAGAGTCTGATACCCGGTACTGCCCCGGCCCCAAAAATATTCGAGTCTCTTACCTGCCTTGAGAGCCAAGTGTGGTGGAAGAGGTCCTCCCATGGTTGCTGGTGAACTTTCACTGTTCTCCCCAGTGTTAGTAGCCTCAGTAGCCTCAGTAACTGGGGGTGGGGGAGGTGCAATCTGCAAAAGGAAAACTCAATGTAGAGCTCTTTTAAACTTGTTACATATGTAAGAAGGGTCAGTCTTTTCACTTTTACCTTTACAAGGACTACAACATTCTTTTAACACTTCAAAGGCGGCCACCTGTCACACTTCCCCACAGTATTTTTGCCACCTTTATTTTTAGTGACTGATTATAAATTAGTTCTTCTGACAGAAAAGGGGCAGATAAAATTATTCACAACTCACCACCTTGGGACTATATATATAAAATATTCAAATACATTACAGCATGACATAAATGTAATTTCCCACAAAAGGTGGTATCAGTTTATGCTATACATATAATTTACCTTTTCGTTTTAGTATATTCATGAATACACTAAATGTTCAATAAGTATCTTTTAAGAGATTCCATTTAGATTCCAGCTAGGTATCATTCTGGGTGCTAAGAATTCAACAATCAAGTACCTTTGAGTGTTCTTCCCAATCTACTTCTGTAAACTATTTTTAGGGCCAGGGATTTAGCTCAGTGGTTCCGGCGCCTGCCTCGAAAGCCCAAGGTCCCAAGTTCGATCCCCGGCGCAAAAAAGAAAAACCCCCAAAAAACAAAAAAAACAATATTTTTATAAAATATACCAGGGCCGGGAATTTAGCTCAGCGGTTTCACCGCCTGCTGTGCAAGCGCAAGGAGCCTAATTCGATCCCCGGTACCAAAAAAAAAAAAAAAAAAATATCTCTGCTATAAAATACACCAAAAGCAACTGTATAACCCAAGGTTATACAAAACAGAAATCTGTATTTTTTTAATTAGATGGAAAAAACATAAAACCGACGTAAGAATGTTTCTGAATATTTACTCATTTCTGTATTAATCTCCACAAACACTAAGCAGCACTGTATAGTCCCTTTTAGTACAGCATTTACTATTAATTTTAGATAGTACCTTTTAGCACGTCAAGTATTACTTAAGTACTTCATTAGTAATAAGTATTCAATTAAAAGATATTTTAAAAAATATTAAGATGATAACTGAGCTGAAACTGTTTTCCTCTAAAACACAGTAATAGTTTCATTACTGGGATTCATCTAAAATGTACTAGAGGTGTATTACAAGTTCCGAGATAAGGTTGGGCATGGTGGGCACACCAGTAATCCCAGTACTCTGAGAGGCTAAGGCAGGAGGAACAAAAGTTCAAGTTGAACCCAGGTAACTTAGTGACTTTGTGAGACCCTGTCTCAAAATAAAAGTGCTACCAGGAGTGGTGGTGCACGCCTGTAATCCCAGCACTCAGGAGGCTGTAGTTCAAGGATCGCCAGGAGTTCTGAGGCCAGCCTGGGCTAATGAATTCAAAGACAGCCTGAACTATATAGCAAGGTATTATCTCCAAAACAAAAAAAGATAAACAGAAAGATACAATGGATAATTGGGATGAGAAAAAGCTAGAAGTAATGAACAAGAAGCTCTGTGAAGCTGAAAAGAAAAAAACCAAAAACTCAAAGTCTGCAAGCTTTTCCTTGACTGAAAATAACAAGCATGGCTGGTTTTGGATGGGCTCTAAAGGGGGGTGATAATTTTGTGCAGCCATGCACTTCACTTCCTCCTGGATTTGTGTTGTTGAAAAAAGATGAAAAGAGAAAGATGAAATTTCATTAGAAGATCTAATTGAGTGTTCTGCCCTAGGTACAAATGTTACCAAAATCACTCCATAATCTTTTCTTGTGTGGAAGCTAAGACAAGATAAACTTTAACAAGATATGGAAAGGAAAGCTGACCTCAAAACAGGGAAAGCCCGGGCTGGGGACTTAGTTCAGTGGCACCACGCCTGCCTTGCAGGTACAAGGTCCTGAGTTCGATCCCTGGTACCCCCCAAAAACCAGGGAAAGCCCTAGTGACCAGTGGTTTTGAGGTATCTGAATTTCACCTAAACTGTCAATGATGAGGAAGCAAGGAACAGGCTGATGATTCTGTGAGTGTAAATGATACTGATTTAAGCCTGTACAGCCCAAGAGATGTAAATGAGATAGCTATTATTGTAACCACTCTTCACATATGCTTCAAATAAAGATGAGAACAAACCAAGCTTCTAGAGATAGGGCTGAAAATGGTCAAAGATGTGCTTTGAAAGAGGACAACAAAGTAGAGGGACAGGAAAATGGAGCCATCAGTGCTGTTCCTGTTGAAAATCTTTCTACAGGGGAAGACTGGAAAAATTAGAAGAATTAAACACACCTGACTTAGAAGAATGACACCAAACAAGTCAATGAAAAGATGGAAGTCAGCTCAGCATGAGCTGAAATTACATTAAGTTTCTTCACACAGAATCAACAGGATGTTCATTTCCTACGTTGATTTAGGAGGGAGGGATTACTCTCCTCTAAAAAAGGACTATTCTCCCTACATTTTCTCCTCCGACTTTGGCTACATCTCATAGTAAATTCATGGCAGTTCAAAACAAATGAAAACTATAAAGGCCATTGCAGAAAATGACCACTGTAACTCAAGTAGGAAGTGTACCTGCTTTCCCAGCTTTTGATTCTCACTGGGCATGTGTTATTATCAGGAACAACATAACTTTATATTTAAAATACCCTTCATCTGATGCAGTTTTTAAATGAGTAATTTCCTTTCCTTTATAAGTGAGCACTGTAGTTTACAAAAGAAACTGCACATGCAGATTCAGTATTGTAAATCTTTGGACAATTAGATGAATATTTGAACATAGTGCCCTGGTCTTTTTTCCCAATAAAATTATAAAGACCATTATACATTAAAAAAAAAAACCAATATACATGAAGTGAAAATTATCATCCTAGGTCTCCAAACGTAATGAAAATCTATAATCTTACAAAAAAGTTTAGGAATTGTCATCCCAAAATACAAGACTTTGGACCTCAAGATGAGAATACCTGGAAAACAGTGAATACTAGGAAAAACACCTTCTATCAGCTTCCCTTATCTGCCTGAAGAGAATTTGAAAATGAACTCAATTGTCCTGTGCTACTCTCTTCCCCCAAGCTTATTAACCTGAAAAGATTAACAGTATTCTCAGGAGAGGAAATTAAAGGAGGAAGCCAGGTCCAGACAATTCTTCTGAGGACTCAGGAAGATAAAAGATGTTCCTCAACTTCACATGGCATTGTGTCCCAATAAACCCACCATAAACTTAAAAAGTATTACAAGTAAAAATTTAGTGTGCTTAACCTACCAATCACTATAGCTAGTCAACACAGTGTACTGTTTATTGCTTGTTTACGCATGAGATCATATGGCTGACTGGGAGTTGTGAGTTTTTCATACTGTATACTGATAGGCCGCGGGAAAATTGCTGTGGTTTCTACTGAATGCATATTACTTCCCCACCATTACAGGCAGAACAAGTGTAAGTCAAAGGGTACATGTATAAGTATCTAAGAACTCATTGGGTTTTTGGATATTCACTGTTCTTTCATGTGATGTCCCCGGGGAGATAACAAATTTGTACCTCTGTTAGTCTGTTTTGTTAGTGGAATTCATACCCCAAGAACCTAGAAAGGTAAGGAACGCCATTTCTGCTTCCCTTACACAACATACAACCCAAGTACATGACAATATGTACATACCCCAACAGTTGGG
Organism: Heterocephalus glaber; assembly: GCF_000247695.1. The sequence goes on from NW_004624814.1 coordinate 10,920,081, forward strand.
ACTTCTTCACTCTTTACTTCATTTATTCGAACCAAATAGTTAACAAAGTCTCTGGCAGCATTGCTCTGTGCATCTTTTTTATTAGTAGAATTGCCCATGCCAGTATAATTAAACCCTTCTACACGAACCTGTAAGTCAAGAAAAAAAGCTATTAATGCAGGGTAATCCTGGAATTTTAAAAACTCATAATTCAATAACCAATCCATTAAGAGATTACAAGCAGCTCAGTTTTAGTATACATGCTGCCGAAGTGAGCAAACAGCTCACTTTTAAAGATCTACTTTATACAAAAGTGATAAAAACAAGCCAAGAACACATGAGCAATCTTATAAAAAGCTTGAAATGTAATGTCCTGTGATAAGTTAATCAAAAAAGGGGGATTCTTAAAGTGGTACAAATATTCTCTCCCCATATAAGAGAATGTTCCATATTAAAATCTGATTTTATAATAATCAAAACAGGGCTGAGGGCTGTGGCTCAATGGTAGAGTGCTTGGCTAGCAATGCACAAGGCCCTGTGATCAAGACCCAGCACTGTAAGAAAAAAGAAAATTCTAGGGCCGGGTATTTAGCTCAATGGTTCCATGGCCTGCTTTGCAAGCGTAAGAACCCGAGTTCAATCCCTGTACCGCCCCCCAAAAAAGTAAAAAAAAAACCAAAAAACAAAATTCATTAAATAACCCAAAAAACAAAACAAAATAACAGCAACAAAAAAAAAAATCTCTGCTTATTCCAAGTACTATACGAACTCTAGAGAAAAAATGTATTATAATGAAATAGAATATCAAATAATAAACTATTCTTTAGTCTCCCTCAAGGTGCAATAGACTAACATTTCCAAAGCAAGTTCCATAAATCAGATAAATGAACTGTATTCTTTAGTACCTCACACATGAACTTCTGCCGGTTTTTGTTCCCTACTGCTCTGAATTCATATGCTGGAGTCATCTTCCTTTTGCCACACCAGGCATACAGAAAATTTTTAATATCACCCATGATTCACGTGTCTTCTTCAGACCTTAAAAAAGCAAAAGTTTAAAAATAGTATTATGACTGCAAAGCCTAGAAATAAACAATATCTGAAAATTACTGAAATCTAGGTGAAGCACAGCGTATTTTATCATGCTATTAAAACTGCCCATTTAGAAATTTTACTAATGGGTCAGGGATTTAGCTCAGTGGTGCCTCACCTGCCTCACAAGCGCAAGGACCCGAGTTCGATCCCCAGTAACAGAAAAAGAAAAAAAAAGAAATAAAATCGTAGTATATTATTTCCCTGAAATGCAGTGTATCACACTTGTTGGCACTCTCCTACACAAGTCTATAAAAATTTAAAGGAGGACAGGGGATTTTGCTCAGTGGTGCCGCGCCCGCCTAGCAAGCGCAAGGTCCTGACAGTTCGATTCCCTGAACAACAACAACAAAAAAATTAAAAGGATAGGGAGACAACCAGCTTAAATAGTTGAGTCTAAATTATATGCAAAAAATCAAAGACCAAATCTGTGTTTGGCTAAATGAATCCAAACACCCAAAGGCTGATTGTGGAGCTCTGAGTTGGGAGGTTGTAGAACCTTTAAGAGGTGAGGCCTCATAGGAAAGCATCCAGTCATAAGGGGGTGCCTTCGAAGAGAGAAAGGGACCAAAACTCAACAACTTCACATGTGCAATTTGGCCATCAGATGAGCTTTGCTCCACCACACACTCCAGGCCATGGTGCGTTGTTGCTTCCTAAGTCCTAAAGCTATGAGCCAATGATGTGTGAAACCTCTTAAACCTTAAGCCAAAATAAACCTTCTCAGCCAGGCATGATGGTGGATGCCTGTAATTTCAGCACTTGGAAGGCTGAAGCTGGAGAATCACTGCTGAGTTCTAGAGCAGCCTAACTACAGAAAGTGAGTCCCTGTTCGGGCAAAAAAAACCCTTTCTCTATATCCATTATCTCAGGTATTTGTGACATCACTGGTAAACTAGCAAAGCCAATCTGTGAATTCCACCCCTGAATAATTAATTCAGAAAACAGATCCAGAATGAATAACATAAAACTGTATTATCAAAAAAGACTATTGTGTCGAGGATTTAGCTCTGTGGCACCGCGCCTGCCTCGACAGTGCAAGGTCCTGAGTTCAATCCCCAGCACCAAAAAAAAGACTGTATTTAAAAAAAAAGACTATTATCAAATTTCTTTCTTCCTAAGTAGTCTCATCTAATTCTACAATATTCAAACTGACTACATGCTAATGACGCCCAAATATTTACAGAAAGTTTATTCCTTTCTCTTTGAAGCTCCAAAGTTAAATTCGTCCAACAGAAACCTTCATACATCCATCTGTATGCTAACTTGTCATTTCAGTAAAACAGTTAAAACTGCCTCCTCTAATCGGTTCCAACCCCCACCCATACATTCCCACCGTCCAAATTACCTAAATCACAACTTTGGAACCAGAATCCACTCCCCATCGATCCTTTTCCACTAATTTTGCAGAGTTCTTACTGTGTGCCAGAGATTATTCTTGGAGGACCATTTATATTTACTATTTTACTTAACCCTTACAATTGTACGGACAAACATTATTACCCAACAACCCCAACCCTCGGTACCAGGGATCGAACTTAGGACCTTGCCGCCTGCAAGGCAGGCGCGGTGCCACTGAGCTAAATCCCCGGCCCTTACTATTCGTTTTTTACCAATGAGAAAAATAGTAATTTGTCCCGGAGGGCAGAGATCCTAATTGGAGAATGCGCAATTTCAAGGTAGCGTGACCCCAGCCAGATCTACTAACACCACTACTACATTGTTTCCAATCCCTTTGCTCCTGCCACCCCTACTGCACATGGGGAGTAGTACTGCAGGATTACACTAGTTTCCATTACTGGCAAGCTAAACCCTGTCCTTGTCTCTAAACATTACCACCCTCTCCAAACACCGTGCCCTCTTTCCGCTCCTGGCCAGTCTCTTGCTGCAAAGCTAATTACCTCTGCACCTTCGAAGGGGAAGCCGTCTTGGCCCTAACGCAAAGATAGAGGCCTAAATAGTCCCCTCCTCCGGGGCCCCTTCCCTATCTAGAATACTGCTTTCCCTTTACAATCTTAAATTCCTTTTACCAAACCATTGGCATTTATGTTCATCTCGCCTGCTCCTCACCGCACCCCAGTCCACCGCAACCTAAGAGAAGGGCAAGGACTGCACTAAACCTGCGTGCTGCTGCACCCACAGGTCCATAGGACATTTGTCACAGCAATGAATTAACGAAGGGCCCTAGGTGAGCGTGCCGTACCGGCCGCAACCACCACAGGAGATTCACCTCTCCCTTCCCTCAGCCGCGGCGGAGCCGAGCGTGCTAGGCCGAAGAAAGAAGCGGGCTTTCTGGACTGGGATAAGAACTAGGAAGACCGGCGAAGGGCGGGAGCCACGCGTCGCCGCGCAGCCCCAGTGCGCCACGGCCCTCGCGCACGCGCACACCAGTTGGCCGCCGCCCCACCCCCACAAGGCGGCCCGCGCCTCGCAACAAAGCCGGCCCTACAGCCCTGGCCCGCCCGCCCGCTAGCGCGCCCGTACGGCCCCGCATGGCAGCTACATCACTTTCTTACCAGTCCCTGCTTCCCGGTGCCCGACTGTACAACCCTCTCCTGAGCGTCTGTCCGTAGCTCTGGTCTTCCACAGAGACTGCGGAGAAGCACCCGCAACTCGCGTGGAGGAGGCGAAATGGCTCCGACCGCGCTGCAAGGGGGCGGAGTCAGAGCGTACGCATGCGTAGCAGACGAGCGCGGGCGTGAGGGTGCCTCGAGGGAGAGGGCGGGGCTGCAGCCGCCCCCCGGGCCCGCCCGCTCTTCCGTATAATTTGTCTCTCGCCTTTGAATATCGAAGTTGAGGGCCTGTAATATTTTGATGCAGCGAAGTGTTTTGCAGCTTCTACCTACGGACGCAAAATATGCCACCTCGAAATACATTTTTTTGGCGTGTTTCAAGATGACTGTTCTGAGTAGGGCGTGAGGGCGCAGGCCTGTAATCCTAGCACTCTGCGAGGCGGAGGCAGGAGGATGGCAAATTGGAGCCCAAAATGGGCAATTTAGCCGTTTATTAAGACTAGCTCAAAATAAAAGGCAGAGGATGTAATGCAGGACCAAGGCCTCCGGTTTGGTCTCCAGGTGCACCCCTTCAGTCACCTACACACAAAAGAATTGCTATTCTGAAAGGATTCGTTCTGAAAGGCTGCCCTTTTGTAAGACATTTACATCTCTAAAGGAAATACCTACACTCCTGAAGGAGATTTTTAAAAACCCTTTAGGTCTCAGAAAGGTCTTTTCACGGGAAGATTGGGATCAGACACCTGGCCTAGTTCATTGGTGGTTGTCACCTAAGGAGCTCGTCTGGGTAACTGGACAACCCTAGCTGACTGAGCACACACACACACACACACACACACACACACACACACACACACACACCAGCGCTCTACAGACCTCCCTTCCGGCAAGCCAAATCCCTACCCCTTTACTAGCTCTATATACGCTTCAACTGTGAAGCCCTCCTTTGAGACTCATACTGTGCAATTTATTAGCACGTTTTTGTACCTTAATGTTTGTTAATCTATTGTTTATTTTTCTTAGAGCTTTTTTTTTAGTAGTACATGATTGCAGTACATAATGATTACATTCCTTTGGGGAGTTGGTACGTGTACATAACACATCTTAACCGTCTTTTCATCCTCTTCCTTTCCCTTCCCCCCTCCTTCCATTTATTAAGCTGAGGCAGGAGGATCACAATTTTGAGTCCAACCTGGGCACTTAGGGACTTATCAAGACCCTGTATGAAGCAAAAAAGGGCTTGTAGCTCAGTGTATTCAATCCCCAGTACCCCCAGTACAAAACAAAACAAAAAGAACTGGGAGTTGAGAAGGGTGGCTCACCTGCAAAGTGCCTAGTGTGGTCCTAGGTTTTACCCTCAGCGCTGCAAAAAATAAATGCATACTTACATAAATGTCATAACTTCAGAAAGAAAAGAGTGAATTTAAAACTTTCCTACAAAATTCTGGTAAGACTAGGTGCCTTTCAAAAACAGAACAGTAAATCTTGCTGGTAACTGTATAAGGTTATTGAGATGATTAAATGAGATGGCAGGCTAGGATGTAGCTTACAGGTTGCACACAACCGTAGCATGCACAAAACCATAGGCTAAATCTTCAACACCAAAAAAACATAGATAAGTAAGTGAGTAAACAAATATGTAAATGAGATGGCCTATGAAGAGAGCTTAATTCAGTACCAGGCTCATAATAGAGTTTAATAGATATCTGTAGTGATTCAGACACTTTGAAAGTCAAGGTCTCTCAAAAGAAGGAACCTCAGTGATGGCAGGGACACTCCTTAGCTGGCCATGTTCACTCACTGTATTATAGGCAGCTAAGTTAGAAAAAAATAATGTAATCAGAGAAAGATTGGCCCCTTGAGGAAGTCAGCACAAAAAAATAAAGACATCAGAATTGTGGCTGGGGGCAAATCAGAAGAGAGCCAGGCCCCAGGCTGGCAGATAAACAGCAGCAACTTGAGATTATTCTATAATTAATACCACCTGGTCCAGTGGACTCAGCTAGGCATCAGATGCGTACCTGGGTGACCACAACATCCAGATCCATACTCCTCTCCCAGAAATGATCTTTGGCTCTTTTTTTTTTGGTATTTACAATCAAACTCAGGACCTTACACTTGAGAGGCAAGTGCAGCACCACTGAGCTAAATCCCTGGCCCCTAGAAATGATTTTGACTTTCCATGTACTCTTGCTCCATGACTTGTTTCCCTATTAGATCAGTATTACCTAAGCGGCTCTACTTGTAATCCTACAGATTGATTTTAGTTTGACCCACGTTGTAACCCCATTGTGATTTTGCTGTATAAATTACCCCTGACCAAGAGCTTCAGTGGCCACCCTTATTAGAAACCCTCCTAGGCCGGGGATTTAGCTCAGTGGTTCTGCCACCTGCCTCAGAAAGCACAAGGTCCTGAGTTCGATCCCTGATACCAAAAAAAAAAGAGAAAGAAATCCTCCTGTCTCTCAGGTGCTTTCTCTTAATAAACCTTTCCTACTCTTAACCTCCTTTGTCCTTAGGAATTCATTCTTCAGTATTTAGGGGGCATAAACTTGGCACATCTGACAAGAAAGACTCATCTATATGCCCACCCATGTTTGTAATCCACAGTTTATAATAGTTAAATCTTGGAAATAGTCCAAATGCCCATTAACCAATGAATGGATAAAGAAGATGTGGCTTATACAATGTAGTACTACTCAGCCATAAAGAAAGATAAACTTGAGAAATTTATAGCTAAATAGATGCACCATGAGACCATACTCTTAACTGAAATAATTGGACACATGTGTAAATACCAGATTGTTTCTTTTGATGTGAGAAACTGAAAGTATAAATGAGGACCAAAGTGTATAATAGACACTATGAAATAGGAAGCAAATGTTCCAAGGAGAAGGGAAACTAGGGAGGGGGCAGGCGAAAGGAAGGAAGGGAAAGAAAAAAAATGAGAAAGGGAAAAAATAGAAAGCTTTTGTAAATAAGGAGGGATAGAAGGATTGAAGGGAAGGAAGGGGAATGGGAAAAAATAAGAACCACGATATATCATGTACAGGTACAAATTCCCTGTGATGAATATGATCATTATATATATCTAAAATGTACCAATAAACTTAATATCAGGTCTGACTTAAGTGAGTCCTTCACAAACAAATGGGACAAAGCAAACAGGCTGCTTTTAGCAAACAATAGTAGCTCCTCAGTAAATAGGGCAAATGTACCTCAAGGGAAATACATAACCCCCCTGGTGCCAAGAAGTCCAATAATTTTGTGCACACCTGAGCAGACCGTCCTTGGACATCCAAGTCACAAGTATTTCACCCTAGATTCCTTAGCCCCTTCAATACCTATGTAAGCTTGATTCATTTCCCAGTTAGTTCCCCCCCCCCCCGTGTTAGCCCATCCACTCATACACTCATGGATGAAATCTCTCCCAGCTAGCTACCACTATCTCTCCCAATGTCAGCCCATCCCCACACGGATGTGATAAACTTGGCTCTTCCCAGCTAGCTACTAGAATCTTGTGATTTTAGTCCCTGATTTTTAGTCTCTGGTTTAGTGGAATAAACGTTCCTTTCAAAAGCCTATTTTTTTTGGTACCCGGGATCCAACTCGGTGTGGTGCTACTGAGCTACATCCCAAGCCCAAAAATAGGCTTTTGAGGGCTGGGGATTTAGCTCAGTGGTGCCACTGCCTGCTTCACAAGTGCAAGGTCCTGAGTTTGATGCCACTACTGGGGAAAAAAAAGCCTATTTTTGACAAGTGGATTCTTTATGACACTTAATTAATAAAAAAGAAATAGAGGGCTGGGGATTTAGCTCAGTGGCATTGCACCTGCCTTGCATGCACAAGGTCCTGAGTTCGATCCCCAGTACCAAAAAAAGGAAAACAAAGTCTATTATATAAAGTTAAGAGTTGTTGTGTTACATTTTTGATAGCTGCATGTGTATGTGTGTGAATACTGAATTTTAAAACAAAATGCATTTCCTAACTGTGAGTTACAAAAAAAAAAAAAGAGAGAGAGGCTCTCATCCTGAGACACAGTGGAGAAAACTGATCTCTGGATGACAACAGAGACAGCTATCTCCAGAAGCACACAAATTTATGAGTCCCAAACAGTACAGCTTAATGGAGCGTCTTTAATCTGCTCTTTCTCACTCTCTCTAAAAAGTTAGAAAACTAACTTTTTGGCAATAGTGGAGTTTGGGGGGGAGTTTCTGTTTTTTTGGTCCTAGGGATCGAACTCAGGACCTTGCGCTTGTGAGGCAGACGAGGTGCCACTGAGCTAAATCCCCAGCCCTGGGGTTGTATTGTTTTGTTTTTTGGTTGTTTGAGACAGGGTCTTGCTTTGTAATGCAGGCTGGCCTTGAACTCCAAGCAATTCTCCTGCCTCAGCCTCCCAAGTGCTAGTATTACAGGTATGCACCACTATGCCCAACTCTATTGTTTTTTGGGGGGTGGGGGGTTTGTTTTAATTTTTTGGATTTTTGAGATAGGGTCTTGCTATATGATTTAGGCTGGCCTTGAACTTAGTATCCCAGGCTGGCCTTGAATTCCTGGCGATCCTCCTGTCTCAGCCTCTCAAGTGCTGAGATCACAGGTGTGCGCCACCATGTCAGGCAAATACTGTTGTATTGAGAGTCAATTGTAGCTTTTGTCTTTGGAAACATGTTTTACTAAGGACTGGAGACCTGTCCCAGGAAAGCTTTTGATCTTGTCTTTTTGCCCTTGAGACAGTGAAGATAAAGACAAGCCCTGGCCCGAACATAAAGTTCCTTTTTTTTTTTTTTTTTTGGTACCAGGGATTGAGCTGAGGACCTTGCGCTTGTAAGGCAGGCGTGGTGCCACTGAGCTAAATCCCCAGCCCATAAAGTTCTGGTTCCTTGTGTAGAGTCACTCTTCTGTCTCTTCTCCACTGCCCCCTCTCCTGAGAAAAAATGCAATCTACAGCAGTAGCAGCAGCATCTTGTCTTAAGGCAATTTTCTTCCTCATGGCTGCTGAATTCCAGGACTCTTGAGTGACCGACCAGGTTTCCATCTCTCCAGGTTGGTGAGTTTCCCCCGCCCTGCAGCCCTTCAGTGTGTGGCTCAGGTCAGTCCCTTGCTAGTTGCTACAGGACTCCAGAGTGAAGCTGGCCTTTACTATTCCCTTTGATTTGTCCCTGGGCTATATTCTTAAAAACTGGTCCTCAGACTCTCAAAGAATGAATGAAAAAGTTTTAGTCCAAGTTTGTCTGCCTTTCTGCCCTTAGGACAGAATTGGAAACAAGGGGTATCTTTACTCCTTTCACGTCCCCCTCCCCTCAGGAATGTTATTCAGACAGGGTGGACTGGTTTAAAATAGTGCTGGTGGGCATGGCGGTACATGTCTGTAATCCCAGCATTCTAGAGGCTGAAGCAGGAGGATGGCCAAGAGTTTGAGGCCAGCCTGGACTACATAATGAAACCCTGTCTCAAAATAAAATAGTGCCATTATAGCAGTGATGATTTCATTAATAAAACAGAAAATATTCTGAGGAACCCTTATAAGTTTGATAACAGTTTTAAACAGAAACAGATATTAAGGGCAAGGCATGGTGGTATATCCCTGTAGTCCCAGCACTTGGGAACTTGAGGCAGGAGGATTGCCTCAAGTTTGAGGCCAGCCTGGACTACATAGTGAGTTCAAGCCAGCCTGAAATACATAGCAAGACCCTGTCTCAATGAAACAGAGAGAGAGAGAGAGAGAGAGAGAGAGGAAGAGAGAGAGAGAGGAGAGAAGGAAGGGAAAATTAAGGGATAGCCACAGCCCCCAGCCTCCAGAGGACTGGCTCTCTTTTGCTATGATTTCCCTCCAGTGTAAGGTAAAAGGGCTGAAAACCAAGACCAGACCAGGCCACAACAAGCCTTTATTAGGGAACAGATCTGCCGGGCTATCTCTAAACAAAGGAGAGACAAAAGCAATGTGGCAGGGGCAGGGAGAGTCTTTTATAGAGACTGGGGTGGGGCTTGTAGGGGCTGAGGCAGGGTTGAGTGAGGTAGTGATTAGGGAGTGGAGAAGCCGGTGACATCACTAGATGGTAGGAGGTGAGCGAGTATTAGGTTACTCTCTAGGTGGGACCAGGGGCATGCTGGGAAGAAGGGTTTGTTCTTTGGTGGGAGCAACCATCTTGGCATGATGTCACACAGGGGAGGGGGCAAGGCACCATAGGAAGAGGGCAGCTACTATATATAATAGCTGCTGAGGTAGTGGGAGACCTATCATCCAGAACATGTCACCAGGCTGTCAGCCATTCTATACTCAGAGACATGCTAACTGAGGGCTGAAAAAAGGAAAGCCTATAGCTAGGTATGATCCAAGGGCCACAGAATCACAAGGAAGGGAGTCACAGGAAGGTAAGAGAGGATAAATCTGATTCTGGACACTCTCAAGCGGCCCCAGTTTGCTGCTGCTGGCACTGGGTGGGGTCAAATCCAAAGGACACCTTAGGGGTAGAGAACAAGCACAGATAGCCAGGGATGCCTTTTCTCCCTTTGTTTCTTTTCAAAATGGGAATAAACTGTCGTAGGTAGACATCTGCTGCAGCAATGCAAATTGGAGCCTTGGCAGGCCTTCTTCTCTCATCTTCAGGAATACATACTCAGCTCCAAAAAGTGTCTCTTAGTCTCTTTCTACACCCAAACCTGGCCTGGGCACACCACAAAAAATAAAATAGTTGAAATTATCTTTAATGGTCTGTCCCTTTAGAGAGAATGGTTGCATGTGGCTATCAAAACAGCAGTTTAGGGCCAGGGATTTAGCTCAGTGGTTTCGCTGCCTGCTGCGCAAGTGCAAGGACCCAAGTTCGATCCCCGGTACCAAAAAAAAAAAAAAAAAAAAAAAACCCTAAACAGCAGTTTGGGCTATCAGCTGTGGCTGTCAAACAACTGTGGTTACCAAAACAACAAGGGCCACAAAAAGCCTATACAGCTATTCCAATAAGATAAACCATCAGCCTAGGTCCCATCTTTAAAGCAGTGTTTGCTTTCACAGTGTAAAAGGCTTTTTTTCCCCTTTCACTTTAACATTCTGATTCTTATTGGTGTTAATTTGTTACAAGAGATCTCTATTGGTTTTTTTTTTTTGGTACCAGGGATTGAACTCAGGTCCTTTAAAGCAGTGTTTGCTTTCACAGTGTAAAAG
>NW_004624814.1:10970853-11014146 GCF_000247695.1 Heterocephalus glaber
GCCACCACTCATGGGTTAGCAAGTACATTATTAATATGCAGAAAATATAAGTAGAAATTACCTATCACAATCCTAAAGTCCCATCTTTTAAAGTATCTGTGACTTTTTTTCTTAGCTGCTATTGGATTCAAGATAATAACAACTAACTTCCTAACTTCCTTCCTTCCTTGCTTTGGGGACTGACCCAGAGCTTTGCACATGGACGGCAAGCTCTCTTACTTAGTTATATCCCCATCACTTTTCACTTTTAAAAATTTTGAGACAGGGTCTCACTAAGTTGCCCAGGCTGGCCTCAAACCTTGCAATCCTCCTGCCTTAGCCTCTAAAACAATTGGATTACAGGTGTGCACCACCATGCTTGGCAACTTTCTTTTATTAAATTAACTAAGTTATAGTATAAACTGAGCAATGTTCCCCGCCACCACACCTACCAGCAATCTGACAACAGTAAATTCTTTCAGGTATTATCTTAGAGTCATGTTTTACAAAACTGTTGCAGCATCACTGCTGGTAAGCAAGGTGATCTTATGTGGTACAAAGGCAAACTAAGTTCTTTTAAGATTTTAGTATTTCAGTATCTATTTTAATGTACTTTAGAAGCATATAACTATCACATCACACCCATAATCTTGTGAAAAGCATGCTTAGGACATGCTGCAATGGTGGCACTGAAATATGGCAAAAATGATAAAAGTGGAAAAACAAATGGCAACATTGTTTTGGAAAGACTAAGGGAGCAAGCAGAGAGTCCTGTGGGAATGAGGGCGCAATCTGGAATTTATGTCTGGAGAGGGAGATGTCGCTAGGACAAAGTAGAAAGGCTCTGAGTGGGAGGAGAGACATTTGCTAAGAGTACATTGAACTTCAGCTGGACTTGACCTGGGTCTGGCTGGCCCAAGGGCCAATCTCTTGCAGAAGGGGAATGAATATTGTCATTTGTTCTGAAGTAAGATTCTGGAGCAGTTTCTCCACTCAAATTCACTGTATATCCCCAATTTTACTTTGCTATATTATCTAAATTTCCCTCCACTTAAGCTTACTTGCGCTAATGAACTCTTTTTCAATTTCAGATACTCTTGGAAGAGCTGTCAGTCATTTGGCAGAGTAAGATCTATATTCAGATTACCAACTTCCAAGTTCAGCAGTAGAATTTTAATGAACAGAGGCATGTGAAGGAAGGAAGAGAAAAAGAATAGCAAATGGGATGTGTTTATGGTGGAGAACAACATAACATGGAAGAGAGATTGGTTCAAGACTGACAAAAGACTATCAAGCAGGTTTCCTTCACCATTTTATATGGTTGGGCCTGAAGGTTAGCATTGGAAACAAAACTCTGCTTGCAACAGAGGAGCAGAAAGTGTTCTTGTTAAACTCTCAGAGAAAGTGATGAAATTCCATTTCCTTTACACTTGGCAGCAGCAGACAGAGCAGGAAGAGATGTGGTGCTTACCTAGCTTGACCACAAAGTTGATAAATCGCTGGATACAAAACTAGAAAGGAACAAACAAATCTATAGTTAATATTGCTGAACTGTGAAAAGAATTTAAGACCTTTAGAAGTCAAATTGCAGAAACTCTAAAGTCTGCACATCTACATTTTCTGAGTGTGTGTGTGGTGGGTCAGCCAAGTAAGGATGGTTGAGATCCATCCGGGATTAGGTAGGCTTTTTCCATGCACACAGGCTTTTACAAAACTGGCCCATGCAGAGAAAGAAGCTCCAATGGTAGACGCCCTAGTGAGGAAAGTGGGAGTGCACCCCTTATCTATTCAGCTCACAGAGGGAAACTGAGCTTCTCGTGCAGTGGTTTTCAAACTGGACTACTCATACTTCTGAGGTACCTTCCAAGATACCTGAGGGGCACTTGGCCAAGGCTCAGGTTTATGATAATCAACTTCTAGATCAACCTCCAGAAGAGCTGTTTTCTAAAACTGATCAACATCATGGAGATGCAGGTTGCCCTTTTCTGTTTTTCCTTTTAAAGTCCTGTCCTGATTTTGAAAAAATAAAGACAGACCTTTATTATCCCCTTAGGATATTCCTGGAGCACCAAATAAAGGAACTAATTGAAATGTTAGTGCTGAGAAGTGGGGTGGGTGTAGCTCAGTGGTACAGTGCTTGCCTAGCATTCCTGAGGCTCTGGGTTCCATTACCAGCACAGGGTAGGGAGGGGACCACCCTATACCACACACACCAGGACACAGTATTGATACTGACAAGCAGTGTAGAGTGTTCCCTCTAACTAGTGCATAACAAGTGCTCTTGAAAGTCAGAGGGTTTTCACTTCTTTGCTTCCAACATTGTGCTCCAGGTTGTTAGGTGAAAATCATTCACAACTAAGCATTTTAATTTTTACTTATGACTCGAAATTGTTCAAAGAATTGAGTGACATCGCTGTAACAAAAATTCTTCTGTTCACGTGTACTATTTTGTATGAACAGGGTTTTGAAGCACTTATTTTAAAAACACAGCTGAACCTTAAATAATCCTGGTAGTAATAGTTATCCATATATTCATGAACAAATTGGTAAAAAGAACTCCCAGCTATCTCTTTAAGAGATACATTTTCAATAACATTTTACTTTTATGTTGAAAAGTATTTATCAAAATGTGTAATATATTTATTCTGTTTTCATTAGCTGTTTACTTGAAATAAAATTCAACAAAAAATATAATCTTGGTGGGGATTTAGCTCAATAGCACTGCGCCTGCCTGGCAAGCACAAGGTCCTGAGTTCGATCCCCAGTACCACACACACACACACACACACACACACAATCTTAATATTCAAAACCTTATAAACACAAATACATGCTCTCCCCCTACAATCTATAGCACATTACATTTACTATCCTGTACTTTCCTGCTTTTTTCCATTGAACAGATCACATAGGTCTTTCCAGAGCAGAATATAGATGTTAATTCTTTTTAAGGGACCTATATAATTTCATGGCATAACTTGGGGATAATGTATTTAAGCATTGCCTTATGGATGGATATTTGGGCTGTCTCTGGTTTTTGCTGTTATAAATACAACTGTAAGGAATAAGTTTGTACATGTGTCATTTTAGTCATGTAAATGTAATAGATGGCATTCAAATCCATGAGAATGAATGAGGATAAGCAGAGCCCTAACTTTTTACCTGTCTGCCTGCACTTGATTGAATGGTCTGGAAGGTGGTAACTGGCTTTACTGAAATTATGGCCCTGGCATAAAATTATCCATATGCCAATGTAGCCCCTGGCCTCTGAGTAAATGAGTCCCTGTCACACTTGCCTTCTGTAAGAAGGCAGAGAATGTGGTAAACTGAATTCCTTACCAACACTATTCTGAATGAGATGATTTGAGTAGAGACAAAAGAGAACAAAGATGGAAACTGAATCAGCCTGTGAAACCTAAGGGGAAGGTTAGCATCACAGCTACTTCAGTTTACTCATCTGTGATTGACCTGTCCTTCACCTCAGAACAGGTTGGAATTTCCAGAAACAACTTTTAGGAAAAAACAAACCACCACCACCACCACCAAGAAAAACAAAAATAATGTTTGCAAAGAGAAGGTAGTACTTATATAATCCAGACTTGTTATCTTAATTTTGTTGTTGTTGTTGTTGTTGTTGTTTTGTGGTACACTGAGCTATATCCCCATTCTCTGCCCTCTTTTAAAAATTTTTAAAAATTTTGACACAAGGTCTAAGTTTCCCAGGCTGGGCTCGAAATTGCCATCTTCCTGTTTCCTCCTCCCAGGGTTTTGGAATTGTAAGTGTGCACCATCAATATCTGGCTGTTTTTCTAATTTAAAACAAAGTTTTGGGGCCAGGGATTAGCTCACTGGCACTGTGCCTGCCTGACAAGCGCAAAGTCTTGAGTTTGATCCCTGGTACTGGAAAAAAGAAAACAACGTTTGTTAATGTTTAGTTTAGGTGACAGAGCCTCCTATCGTGCTCCTGAGCTTCATTTGGTCTGAGGTTGGACAAAAGGAAATATTTAAACATAAGGAAGATGCAGATTTCTGCTGGCTCAGCTTTGAGGCCTAAGGGTAGGAAAACCACTCCCGTCCTGGGCTCTGCTTCCTCAGGTTGTCTGGAAGTCAGAGCAACAGGTTACTCCCTCCAGCTCCCAGGAACCTTTGTACTTCTACTCTATCATCTCTGGTTCCCTTGATCATGGCCCGTCCCATTTAAATAGACCCCTCATCTGAGTTTTCTTAGGAACTACCACTTGCTCTGATTTTGTTTATGCCCTTCCATTCCCACTTACTTTCCCAGCACTTACACTCTCCTGAAAATCCCCATGCCTCTGAGACCCCAATGGTCTTCCTCTACTGTCTACCCTATTTCCTTTCTCTTCGTTCCATTTCTCTGAAGTACACACATTCTCCAGATATTTTTTGGTTTTCTTTGAGACAAGGTCTCACGTAGTTCAGGCTAAGTCTGAATTTGTCACAGTTCTGCCTCAGCTTCCCAAGTGCTGGGATTCCAGGTGTGTGCATCACACCCAGTTACTCTCCAGCTACCTATACTGAAACTGACTCTACCCTTCAGTGATGCTCTTCTTTCCCTGAAGAGCCAGGCTGTTTTCTGTGTAGCATTCCCAGCAGCCATGACTGCCTCTGGATCTTCTCTGTAACACATCAGGTCAGCTGCCTTTCTCTTCCTGTTTCAAAGCCAAGTCTACCTTTGGATCTCCCATGAGGCTCTTGTTTCCTGCCCAGTGATGCTTGCCATTCTCAGCACATTTCCAGGGTGGACAGGATTGATCTGCCCTGACTTTGGATTAAGCCTTCCTTGTTTTAGGTTCTCAGCTTCAAAGCTCCCTCATACTCTCTGATGACTCAAGTGTGACATCCTCAAAGTGATGGCCATGTGTGGTCATTTTCCCAGAAACTTATGACTGCTATTTTATAGTCACAGGAGTCATTCCTGTGAGGCCTGTCTTGATCAGACACATAGGGGACACAGACAATGGGGAATAAATTCAGTTTTAAGGCAGAAAAAGTAAAAAACAGAAAAAAAAAGTAAAGCAAGGGGGCAGTGAGACCATTTTAATGAGGGCAGATGTGGCAGGAATGCAGATAAGGACGACAAGTCTCTTAAAGTAGGGGAGAAAAAAGGCTGTGATTTATGTAAAGGGAAGAAAAAGTTTACCTGATAGTTCAGGGCTGAAGAGAAGTCCTTCTGTTCAAAGGCTTCCAACATCTGGTTTGTCTTTTTTCCCAGGTAGTTATAAGTACTGGCAAGACAAGAGCAAATATATATTACAAGTTCAATAACTCAATGAGAAAGGTCAAGATCTTTATACTTTTGTTGTTTAAAAAGGAAAACAATTTCCCATGTATTCTATATTTCTATTTTCAGGTCCTATCTATAGGGGATCAGGCTGTGTTACAGCTTGTGTTTAGAGGTCCCCCCAAAGCCTCATGCTGATGAGGTGGGACTGGGACTTTCTTTTTCAGAGGTAGTTGAATCTGGAATGTGTGCTACTGTGTTAAGGGCATGCGATTACTAAACCACTACATGTGAGTGTAGTTTGACCCCACCCCAATCCCAGTAGTCTGAATAAAAGGGGCAGAAGATGCTGTCAAACCCTGTTGTTGCCTTTGCTACCTCGTGAATGCCATGTTGTTTGTCCTCGCAATGTCTGTTTGCCATCCCTGCCTTGGAGCCAGCCAACTGTGGACTGAAACCTCTACGAACTGTGAGCCAAAGAAACCCCTTCCCTTCTAACTTTGGGTATTGGATATTTTGTTTCAGCAATGAGAGAAAAGTAATTAACATGGGCTGTCTTCAATTATAAATCTCCAGTCACATGAAACAGTGCAACAAGGAAGGCAGAGAATACCAAAGGGGTAAGAAAAAGAAAATGGAAAAAAAGATTTAAAAAAAGATGAGGTGGGCCAGGGATTTAGCTCAGTGGTGCTGTGCCTGCCTCACTAGTGCTAGGTCCTGAGTTTGATCCCCAGTACCGCACTCCTCAAAAAAGAGAGAGATATTTAGTTGGTGGATTTGGTACCAGGAATCGAACTCAGGACCTTGCGATTACGAGGCAGGTGGCAGAACCACTGAGCTAAATCCCCAGCCCTGGGAGGTTTATTACTGAAGCCAATACTTGGCCCAGGGCTCACACAGAAGTGCAGTTTGAGAACTGTTGACAAATTGTAGCATCTGAGTTGAGTCCTAAAAGCACTGTGCTGAGAAACCAGGTGCATGGAGCACTGTAAGTGCCAAATCCCAACAAATTATCTAAATTCCTTGCCTTAAGGTTTCTAAGTGACTAATAGTATAATAATAAAATTAAGGACTATTTATTAAGTGCTTATCATATACCAGCGACTTGACATAATCATCTTCTCAAATCCCTGGAAAGTGGCCTAGTTTCTACTTTGCTCAAAAAAAGACCGCCAAGGCCCATGCATATAATCCTAGCTATAAGGGAGGCTGAGGCAAGAGAATCACAAGTTCAAAGTCAGGCCAGGCAACTTGGCAAGAGCTTGTCTCAAAATTAAAATAGCACTGGGCATGTGGCTAAGTGGCACAGCATGAGTGGCATGGCCCTAGGTTCAATCCCCAGCACTGAAAAAGAAGTTATTGATTTAGATTTTTTTCTCTGGTACTGGGGATTGAACCCAGGGCCTTTACACTGACCTACATCACCAACCCTTTTTTAATTTGTTTATTGTTTTGAGGCAAGACCTCATTAAGTCTCTAAATTGTCTAAACTAGGCTCAGTGTGCAATCCCATTAGCTGGGATTATAGGACTGTGCCACCATGCTCAGCTAATTTCCCAATATTTTATAATAAAATAAAACTTACTTTCTTTTACATAATCTAGTTTGAATGGATTTCTGTTATCTGGAATCAATTTTTTTTTTTTTGAGATAGGATCTCACTATGTAGCTGAGGCTGGCCCCAAACATGCAGCAAACTCATAGTGATCCTCCTGCCTCAGCCTTCTAAGTGCTGGGATTACAGGTATGTGCCACCATGACCAGCTAATGTTATTTGTAATCAAGTTTCTGACATCAACGATGGTCACCAGGGTCTACAGAGCTCAGGCTGATTCTACTAAGTTATATGCACCGTGGATGTCTTTGCTCAAGTTCCACATCTAACTGCAATGGATGCTTGTACTCACATAAGATGCCTGCGTTTCTAACACACAATTAAGCCCTACTTAATTCCCTTTCACTAAACAAGTATGGGAACACAAGGTAACTTCTATTGGAAAGGATGGACATGCAAGAAGTGTAACTATTCTGGTGATGAGTGCCTTTATGAGAAACTTTAAATTTATAATCCTAGGGAAAATGGGCCATGCTTACCTGCCTACTGCTCCAGTTGCTCCCATCACCAGACCACTCAGTAGTTGCTAATGAGAAACAGACAGAATATATTGACTTTCATGAAAAAGCAAGTGAAGAGATGCTACATGAATTGCTTTGGAGAGAAACTGCCCTGCTGGGATATGCCAGTGGTTGACTTACCTCATCCACCCCAAAGAGCAAAGCAAACTGTCGCTGGTGATTCTGATCAACACATTGCCCGAAGTCTAAGAGGTCTGTGTCACTGAATTTCAGACCTTGGAAGGTAGGGATCTTATCCTGAATCCCATCCAACAACTCCTCAGCACGAACTGTTCAAAATATAAATGCCCCATTAGTCCACATAGCAGCAGAGAATATCAAATAATATCTCATAGGTCCCACATCAGCACTGAGATGCTTGGGCTGTTGTTAGCCAGAACTGACAGCAGATGGCATAATCGCTTGCCCCTGCCAAATGGTTCCTGTGTACCTGTTAAATTACAGTCCTAAAATTTCCATTCCTTGAGGACACTAGCTGGATACTGTGATAGTGGGTAAATGTATATTTGGTTTCTCCTGCCACTTCCTGCGATACTGCTCCCAAAATCCTTGTAGGTGGGGGAGCTAGGAGAATCTTTTGTTTTGATATTTCAGTGATGGCGAACCTTTTAGAGTCTTCGATGATAACAGCCTAATGGGGTACACATACTGACTGTATGTAGGTTCACCACCACTTTGATACTAGGTTTTTGACCCTGGTTTCTGAAGCAGTGCTCCTAAGACCTTTGGAATTTCTTAAGTAATAGGCACACCTGACAATTTTTAAATCCTTCAGAATGTTCTGGGTGACAAAACCATCTTGGGTTTTTTCGATTGTTATTTATTTATTTATTTATTTATTTAAAGATGGGGTCTCGTTTTGTAATTCAGGCCCGGCTTAAACTCACTATGTAGCCCAAGCTAGCCTTGAATTCATGGCGATCCTCCTGCCTCACCTTGCTAAGTGCTGGGATTACAGGTGTTGCCACCACACCCAGCCTGACAGAAGCATCTTTTGATATAACGAGGTGACTTCTGGTGGGCTCCTGGATGGGGGCTGGTTGTTAGGAACTAACCATGTGATTAGAGGGTTGGAACATTCAGTCCTAACCCCCAACATCCGGAGAGAGGAGAGGGTCTCAAGGTTGAATTGATCACCAATAGCCAATAATGTAATCAGTCATGCCTATATAATAAAGCTTTTATAAAACCCCAAAGGACAGAGTTTAGAGAATTTCTGGGTTGCTGAACACATGGAGACTTCTGAAGGGTGGTAAACCCAGAGAAGATAAGGAAGCTCCCTACCCCTTTCCACGTTTCTTTCCCTATGTATCTCCTTATGTGTATTCTTTTTTTTTTTTTTGGTACCGGGCATCGAACTCGGGTCCTTGACCTTGCAAGGCAGGCGGAGGAACCACTGAGCTAAATCCCCGGTCCTCTCATCTGTATTCTTTGTAGTGCATGGATAATAATAGGCAAGGTGTTTCCCTGAGTTCTATGAGCTGCTCTAGCAAATTAATCAAACCTGAGGAGAGGGTTGTGGGAATACTGACTTACTGCTAATTAGTCAGAAGCACAGATCATAAGGAGGGTCTGGAGACTGGTGTTTGAAGTGGGGACGGTCTCCTGGTACTGAGCCCTTAACCTGTGGGGTTGATGCTATTTTGAGTTCGACAGTGTCAGAAGAGAACTGAGTTACTGGACACCCAGTTAGTGTCCAATGGAGAAATGGTTGTTGGTAGGGAGAAAACCCAACACATACGAGTATTTCATTCTGGTGACCAGATGTGAAGTGATTTGTGTTGAATGGTGTGAGAATAAGGAGTATGAAAAACTTTGTTTTTCCTCAGAATATTTACAAAGCAGTCTCCATTTTTTCTTTTATAGAATGTAGAAAATAATGGGTTTTAAAAAATAATCTAAGAGCTGGGCATGGTTGTGCATGCCTGTAACCCAGCACTCGGGAGGCTGAGGCAGGAGGATTGCCGTGAGTTCCAGGCAGGCCTGGGATATATAGTGATTTAAGGTCAGCCTAAACTAACAGTGAGACACTGTCTCAAGGGTCTCAAAAAACAAAAACAAAAACAAACAAAAAAACCTAAGATATTTCACCTAACTGTAAAAAAATCATCTCACTGGAGAAGTATAGTAATATTAAAAGAAAAGCTAGAAGAAAAGTCAGAAAAGACCAGAGTACCTTCCAATGGGCTGGGCACTGAGAATACAGCAGGTACAAGGTAGACACTGTCCTGCCTCAACAGGCTTGTGATTCTTCTCAGAGAAGAATCAGAGGGCTGCATGATGGAGTAACCGAGTGTGTGCTCTAAGTGCCTGGAGGTCAACCCTTCTTTTGTACTTAAGAACTTCAACCATAAGGTGATATAAATGGCTGGTAAGGGCTGGGATATTTTGGAGCAACTGGAACTGTCTCATCAAGTTGTGCACTTATAGGATAGGGTGGGTGGAATGGGGGTTTCTTAGTGAAAGAGGATAAGATGTGGGGAGTCAGGAGGAAAGATCAAGAGAAGCATTACTTACTTTTCACCCCTGTCAAAGCAGGAATGTGATAATAATAAAATGGCAATGTAGGGGCAGCAGCAGCCACTTCCCTTAGAAAATTAATCAGGACATCTGAAAGAACAGGAGGAAAAATCATGGTTGTGAACAAGTGTAAAACAGTGGCTTTCCTTGGTAAAAAAAATGTATTATCTGATGAAATGCAACCATTTGCCTTGAAAGCAGAAAATTCTTGACTACTCTTCACCATTCTTGCTATCACTACTGCAACGCCTTTTCAATTATTTCACTTAAGGTTTTATTTTCCTTTCTGTGGAAAGGCCAAAATATGATGATTATTTTCCTATCATACTAAACTATCTTTAAAAAAATCAAGGCTGGGGGTGTAGCTCAATGGTAGAACATATACTCAGCATGTCCAAGGGCCTGGATTCAATCCTTAGCCAGCCTACTCCTCCAAAAGAGTAAAAAGTTGGTGCAAACTTCTCCATATTGTAAGAGACAATCACATCGTGCTTTTTTTTTTTTTTTTTGGTACTGGAGATCAAACTCAGGACCTTGTGCTTGTGAGGCAGGCGCGGTGCCACTGAGCTAAATCCCTGGCCCCATCTCATGCTTTTATAAAAATCAGAAATTAGACAGATAGGACTCCTGTCCTCTTATTTATTTATTTATTTATTTGGTGCTGGGGATTGAACTTGGGACTTTGTGCTTGCGAGGCAGGCGCTGGAACCACTGAGCTAAACCCCCCGCCCAAGGACTCCTGTCCTCTTAATGTAGAGGGCTACATGTAGCAGAGACTGCACAAAGAATCAAAATAATACAGTTGTTACCGAGAAAATTATAACAAAAGTATAAACAACATCTGCTTCAAGAAAGAAATTATAAGACTGATGGCACGTTTTACAAAAATTCAACCATAGTGGGCCGGGGATTTAGCTCAGTGGTTTCGCCGCCTATTGCGCAAGCTCAAGGACCCAAGTTTGATCCCCAGTACATAAAAAAAAAAAAATTCAACCAGTTTGGTGCTCCTCACCTCTAGGAGAGGACCAGACAGACCAGAGCCTACTACTCTTTACTGAGGAAGAGTGACTCCCTGCATCCTCCCAGATGAGCTCCAAAAGCAAATTACTGCAGATGATGAATAATCAAGCAGAACTGCTTAAACTCTGGATGCAAATGAACAGTAGGAAAGAGAATTTTATGTACTGTTTCTCAATACTGTACTGACTTTGTGATAAATATTTCAGATAAAATTACTATAATTCATTATTTTGCCTTTTAGAAATTCTGCTTATATAAAAATGTGCAAAACCACATGAAAAAACTTTAAAAATATTCATTCTAAATTCTCAAATTAGCAATATTTAAGTTACTTATCAACATCAACAACTTTGTATCAACTAACAATAGGTGATATTTCATCATGATTTTGAACTATTATATATTTAGATATAGATTTATTTAATCATGCATAGAAATGACATCTATTTTTATCCTTTTAAGCTTTATGTTTCTTTTATTGCTAATCAATAAAGATTAAAAAGTCTTGGTATACTTGGATACATAAATAGTTTCCATGGAGAAGGAATTGGAGGAGAAAGTTCTGATGTATTGGAAGACAAAGAACAGTTTTGCTAAATCTCTTTTCAACTTCATCATTATTCATCAACTCTCAATAGAACATGTAGTTTCAAAATGCTATTCTTGTACACTCCACTCTTTTGAGAAAAATAGTTCCATGCTTTGGCATGTGATTCTGATATGTATATAATTGACTGGATAGCACCTACCAAATGGGGCTCAATAGATGATCCAATCAGATTACTGGCAAAATAATTAAAGCAATCTCTATTATGGATCTAGGGGGAAAAATATTCTACAGAACCACTATACATTGCAACTTCCAGCCTGTATGACTTCATGTATTAAATATAATCACTCTGAATGGAAGCAAGAAGTAGATAATGTGAGGCACTGTACATTTAGACCCATCTATTTACCTTTGTTCCATGGCTTGAAAAAGAAAGGTGCAATGACAGCAATGCCATCAGCTCCTATTTCTGCTGCATGTTGGGCCTTTACAAGAAGAACATACTATATTAAGTGATTTATTATAGTCATCTGCAGCTTAGATATCAGAGTACCACTAGAGTGGAAAAATAGGGCTAATTAATGACGATGTCATTGCCAGGAAAATCACAGGCTGCAAAATAGAGATCCCTAGTGGAGAAAAGCCATGCACTTAATCTTAATACTTCTTTGGAGTCTGTCAGTGCAAAAAACCTTCCTAAGTTATAATTGAGTAGAGATTCTTCCAGGTATAATTTCTCTTCTACTGCTCAGCCTACTGGATGATATTACCTTTCTTATCTAGTGGCAGGTTGGGAAGGTGGCTGAGAAAAGCTAAGAAAAGATTAAACACATCACAACAGATACACTGCACCATGGTTCTGATGTTTTCTCAGATTCTCTTAGAAAAAAATTAGTATTTCCTCTTGCTGTGCACCCATAATATTTTTTTTTTTGGTACTGGGGATCGAACCTGGGACCCTGCGGTTGCTTGCGAGGCAGGCAGCAGCACCACTGAGCTAAATGCCTGGCCCTCACTCATAATATTTTTAATCTATCTCAAGTAGAGCACCTAAACCTGTATCACACTGTAGGACAGCTGTATGTGGTGACTGTCCTCCAACTAGAGTGTGAGTGCCCTGAGAGTGGGGCTCAGATCTTCACCCTTGTGTCCAAGTCAGTCACAGAGCTGGGCACACAACAGGGCCTCAGCAGATACTTGTTGACTGCTTCCAAACCTGCTTCACCACCTGGGGAAAGGGGCCTTCTGGTGAGACTTTGACTTGTAATATCTGTATCTAATAGATATGATTAACTTTCTGTAGAAGTAAATTAGAGCTGGGCATAGTGGCACAAGCCTGTAACCCAGAACTCGGGAGGCTGAGGCAGGATGATTACTGCCAGTTCAAGGCCAGCCTGAACTACACAGCGAGACCTTGTCTAAAAAAGAAAAAAGGGCCAGGGATTTAGCTCAGTGGTTCTGCCACCTGCCTTGCAAGCGCAAGGTCCCGAGTTTGATCCCCAGTACCAAAAAAAAAAAAAAGAGAGAGAGAGAGAAGTTGAAGTTTGGGATATAATTCAAAGACCAATCAGGACATTAGTTATACCTGTATACTTTCAGTAACACAGAATCAAAATGTGATGTATTTAAATCACTTGTTTAGTATTCTGTTTAGGAAAAGAATAGAAGAACAACATTAGCTGAAAGCAAGGGAAAAGAAAATACCCCAGAGAGGGTAGAGAGCAGTGCCTATTCAAGCATCATCTAGTGGAGAACTATGGACAAGCAGACACCAGTATTATTTCCTCCTCAGGAAGACTTGTCCCAATTCCAGGAGATTATCCCTACACCAGAAAATTATCTCTAAGCCAACCCAGTGGATGACAGGATTTTTCATATCTTGACATGACAATACTTTAAAATACATATCACATATCAGAAAAGAAAGCAATTGAAAAGAGAAATTGTTTACACCATGCTACTGTAGTTAAAAGAGCAAATCAAGGGCCAGGGATTTAGCTCAGTGGTTTTGCCACCTGCTGTGCAAGTGCAAGGACCCGAGTTTGATCCCCAGTACCAAAAAAAAAAAAAAAAAAAAAGAGCAAATCAAGGCTGAGGAAATAAAGTCTCCAAGTTCTGATTCCAGCCTCATCAGTATAGAAATATGTCTTCCCTTGTGGTTTTTCTAAGGACACCAAACTGCGATTTTCCAAGTATATATTATGCATCTCACTTCTAAATCCAAATAATAGGATAAATAATGAAAATTCATCAAGAAGATATTGGGCTAGATCAAGTTATTGTAATTTTTCCAGTTAGAATATCTAAGTCCTGAAAACATGGTTACTTTGTAGTAGTTCAAGTGCTGGGCCTTATGATAAACAATTTTAAGTATTTTTGTGCTTTCTTTTCCAATTCACTCAGGCCTCAAAACCACCATCATCTGCTTTTCTGCCAACAACTTTAACTCCTTCCTCTCTTATCTTCTGTTCTCCCTAATTTGTTAATCCCTAAACCTACAGCAATCCCTGTCTGCATTCTTGTTCCTATCTTCTAGTTGAAGAATGTACCGAGAAAAATTTCCACCACTATGTAAATAGTGGTGGTATGACAGATTTATAACTGACAGTAGGTTAGTTTTTAACCACCAATAGACAATCCTTCTGTGTTTTAGATTTCTCCCCATTCTCCAAAACAGCAATTTGGCTACCACCACTCTTCCATCCATTACCCTATTTCCCATCTCCTTTTTGTCCAGCCGATGGCCTTGCCTTCCACATCACAGAGAAAACTGAAGTTGGCTCAAGATCTGCTCTTAGCCTGCACATTTAGCTACACTCACATTCATCCTTCGTTTCTTCGGGGGAAGGTCCCTCGGTCTCCTGGTGTACTGTTGTGTCGCCAGGGACCCCAGCCTCTACGGCTCCTTGCCTCCTTAGCTGGTGGCTTCCTGAGGCCCCACACCTCCCCTCTTCCAGCAGAGCATCACTTCATGCCAAATATTGTGCTAATACTAATTTCGGCTAAAAGCGGAGGGTCTTTATGGCTTCTCCCAGATGGATCTGCACACATACCAGTTCTTGTGACTCCTTCAAGCTCAATGCTCCTACATGGATCACCACCTGGTCCAACCTACAAAAGAAAAAACACTGACAGGTTCCTTGAAGTTTTGGCCGCACTGTCCATGTTTAGGTTGGTTTTTGCATTAGTTAATACTTCATTAATCTCAATCTCAAGACCGTTCTACAGTGATCCATTATAAATTAATCTTATTGTGATCTTTTTTTGAAAAATGAAAAATATTTAATAACACCAAAAATCACAATAAAACAAAAAAGTAGTAAAAGTATTACCACTGGGTGTGGTGGTGCTTTCCTATAATCCCAGCACTTTGGGAGGCTGAGGCAGGAGGATCGCATTTCAAGCCACAGCTGGGCAATTTAATGACTTAGCAAGACCCTGTCTCAAAAAACAAAAAACAACCCCCCAAAACCCCAAAAAGATAGAGAGCTATTAATTTAGTGCTGACAAAATCAGCAAAAGCATATGAAAATACTCTGTCCTCATTTAGTGAGTAAACTGGCCATCACTCCAAGTTATTTTAAATTGACTTTTTCTTCCCACCTCATTTGCTACTGCTGTTAATTGTGACTACCTGATCAGAAGAACTCAGAAAATGTTAATTTTTTTGTATCCTGGCAGTAAATTTTATGCCACTTACTCAAGTGTAAGTAGAAAGAGAATTTTTGTACATCAAGACTGCAGCATTATGTACTGAAAACATGTCTTAATAAAAAAGTTTTAAAAAATGACAATGGTAAAATTTTTTTAAAATGACCACGGGCATGATGGCACATGCCTTTAATCCTAGCTATTGGGGAGGCTGAGACAAGAAGATCACAAGTTTGAAGCCAGCCTGGGCACAGTAACAAGACCTCGTCTCAAAATAAAGCAAAAAGGACTGGGAGTGTAGCTCAGTGACAGTGCACTTGCCTGCATTCACAAGGTCCTGGTTCAATCTCCAGCACTGTAAACAAGCAAACAAAAATACAAAACAACCACAGCAAGGCAATTCTATCAGGACAGAATCTGCTATCCAAATTTACCCACACTTCTCTCAACACCTGGAGACAGAATTCTTTCAATCCAAAACTTCATGTCAAGGAAAGGATAGGAGTTAGAAGTATGGGTGAAGGGCTTGACACAAGCAACACAGGCTCTCCAGGCAGGCAGAAAGGCGCACGTGTGCTCAGCTTCTAGCCCATGAGGGATTCTGAATGCACGCCTGAGAGCTGGTTCTAACAAGAGCAGAATAGCTTTTTATATCTTCTCCAAGGCAATATAGATTTTCAAGTTGCTTTTCTATACATAATTGGCACAATAAACTACGAGATAGAGAGGATAGTCGTGGGTGGCCATTTTACAGATAAGAAAAATGAGGCTTAAGAAATTCAAGACTAAAATAAATAAGAAATTGAAAAACTAAAACTAAAAATTAGTTCAACACTGGGACTAAGTTGGTGACATAAATTTAACTATATCTTTACTCAAAAAGTCAAGAATCATTCAGTTCTCCCTTTGAAATGTTTTCTATTGTTTTTACAAGGAGGAAAGAAAAAAAGAGTCTTTTGATTCTTATTGAAAAGAAGTGAGGATGGGCGAGGTGGCGCACGCCTGTAGTCCCGGCTCCCAGCACTAGGAAGATCACTGTGAGTTCTAGGCCAGCCTAAACTATATAGTGAAGACCCTGTTTCAAAAAAGCCAAAGGGCAAAAAAAGAAGTGAAAAAACAAGGCAAACGGGGCCGAGGGTGTAGCTCAGTGGCACCATGCCTGCCTGGCAGGCACAAGGTCCTCGGTTCAGTCCCTGGTATCACAAACAAAACAAAACACCACCACCACCAACAACAAAAGAAATGAGTTAAACGACAAAGGAAAAGAGAAATCCTCGAGTGGAAAAAGGGAAGGCTGACCTCAATCTCTTAGTGTATTGAGGACTAAGGGGAGCTAATTCCTTGTGTTCCCTTCACATGCGCAAAGGAAAGCGCAACTACAAGCTGTTACTTTACTAGACAGTAGCTCTGATCTCACAGCTTCTCTTCCTCATGGCCCTTCCGCAAGGCCTCACTGTGCCACAGGAATGTTCCCCTGGGTTGGCTGGAAGAGGAATCTAAAGCTGTATTTACCAACATCCATGGCAACACAGCACCCCAAAGCAGTAACTTTGAACTAAGAGGATGCAACAATGCAACAATGAGGGGTAGAGGAAGGGGAAATGTCTGTCAACATCAAACATAACTAATGTAACTGCTGTTAATACTCTAGGAAATAGGGCCGGGGATTTAGCTCAGTGGTTTCGCCACCTGATGCACAAGCGCAAGGACCCGAGTTCAATCCCTGGTACAAAAAAAAAAAAAAAAAAGTACTCTAGGAAACAAAGGCCCGAAGATCCCAAGGATCCTGAGTTTTAGTCTGGCCTGGGGAACCTAGCAACTCAGAAAGAAGGGATGGGGATATAGCTCAGTGTGAAGGTCCTGGGTTTACTCCCCAGTACCACAAATAAAACAAAACACAAAAAAGAATGGAGCCATCAAAAGCTATTAAAATAGTAAAAACAGGAATCTTGAGCACTAAAAAAAAAGTCCAGAGAATAAAATTTAAGGCTCAACCAAACAGCAGAATTTTGAAAATTAATAACTGATTAATCAATACTTGAGTACTTATATTGATCAAGCATTGTTTTAGCCTTGGATTTGATGGTGTCGTGAACATTGACAATAGGTAAAATGCTGAGATACTTTTAGTAGAATAGGCTCCTCAAAGAGGAGAACCAGGAACTAGTCATATGACAGATGGATTCACTATAAAAGCTGTTTCTTGGGTTGGCGACGTAGCTCAGTGCTATAGCACTTGCCTAGCATGTGAGGCTCTGGGTTTAATTCTCAGCAGCACCACCACACACACACACACACACACACACACACACACAAGCTGTTTCCTATCTTTTAATTCCTCAGAATTTTTCCCTCAGGATGTTTTGCTCCGAGTCCTCAGTGTCCATCTGTGAGGTGCTCCATGTGGCTGGGGGGAGTAGCCACACTTAGTCCTGAAACAGCAGACTAACAGAGCTCAGCCACAAGTCCAGCCATACCAGCTAGGCTTCTGAGGGGCTCTGCATGCCTCAAACTGCTCTCCTGCGACAGAGACACCGCATTCCCATTCATGCCCAGGCACTGGGTTCTCCAGTGACTCTTAGTTTACTGTGTCTTAGGTAAATGAGGCCTAGCTGGGAAGCAACATAAGCAGGTTTCCATTTTCAAAGGCCAACAGAAGACTTCTGAGTGGAGAAAGGAAGGCTGACGGCCTATTTTACTGTCATCGGCAGCTTTACTGTGCGGCCTCCTTTAACCGCTCACAATCTCTTTGTCCTGGTGCTGCTAAGCTGTCACCCACTTGCTCCTCTGCTCTTCCCAGCATGCCAGACACAACCAGGGAAGGCTGCCTTGGGCTGCAACACAAACTTCCCAGTGACTTCCTGTGCAGGAGGAGGCTTCCCAAGCCTCCTGGCCAATGTGGCCACTTCTTAGTTCCCTTTCCCATTCTCACAGTGGCTGCTCCAAGCCTTGAATGTTCCAGTCAAGCTCAAAATTCCACCCAATAAATTATACTGGGCAGACATCCTGGCTTCTCAGATACCATAAATAAGGACGTTTTCACACATGGGCTCCCTCGCCTTTCCTCCTCTCCACTCTGTGCACAGCTGCACCCCAAGGGGTCCATACTCAGCTGCACCTCAAGGGGTCCATACTCTCCTGCACTTCTCAGCTATGTCTACAGCTACTTTTCTTTCTTTCAGTCACACCTCTGACACCTTCCCCCAAAGGTATAGAGACACCGCTCTTTTCTGTATCTTTAACATCTTCTCCCAAGGCAGAGTTCTTTCAGTGCACAAATATGCTCAAGACTCGCTCACTTGAAAAGATGCCTGCTCCTTCCTAATCTACTACTCCATCTCTCCTTCCCTTCACAAGAGGGCTGTCTGTGAGGCTAAGTAATCCTCTTGGCCCCTGCTGCCTGTCTGCAGCTCATGCAGTCTGGCTTCTCCACAGTAACTTACCAGTAACTTTGCAGTAACTCTCCCTCAGGTCAAGGATGACTTCCTTGTGTCAAATGGAGTGGTTGGTCTCCTCAGTCTTCCAACTACTGACTTTTATGGCATCTAATAATTATTCTAACTAATGTGATGTCAAACACAGTATCCACTACAAACAGTTGGAAGTTCTTATCTAGCACTTTGTATTATATGTTAGGTACTGTTGTAGTTTTTACACAAGCACATAAAAACAGGCTTTTTATTTTCTTCTTCTTATGGTACTGGAAATTGAAGCCAGGGCCTTCACACTGAACTACAACCCCCTCTCTTTTTTATTTTTGAAATGAGATCTCACTAAGTGTCTAAGTTGCTCAGGATGGGCTCAAACTTTTGATTCTCCTGCCTCAGCCTCCCAGAGGGCTGGCATTACAGCCATTCATGACCACAACCACCTAAAATAGGCACTGGTATCACCCTTATTTTACAAAGACAGGGTGGCTCTACAATCCCTGCTCTGGGTCACTGTGCCACACTGATGCTTTCTGTATCCCTTCTTGCCTGCAGTGACAGGATTCATTCCTCTCCTCTCCGGCCCTTCTGAGCCCTTTTTGTCCCCGTTCTCACCTCTATCTTCCATTCCTACTGTTTTTCTAATGTTTATCCTTAGCCTTCTTCTTTTCCCACTTTGCCCATGGCTTTTAATCTTTTGGGGCCCCAGATCTGACTGCAGAACAACTGAAAGCTGATGGATTACTTCTGCAAATGCTTATGGGACATACACTCAAACCTGGCACTAAATTTCAGAGTATTCAAAGTACTCAGAAAAAAAACAAAAACGAAAACAGAAAGGGCTGGGGATTTGGCTCAGTGGCGTGTGCGCCTGCCTCAAAAGTGCAAGGTCCTGAGTTTGATCTCTGGTACAAAAAAACACCCCCCAAAACAAAGTGCTCAGAAGCCATGTAAGGATCCCTAAGGAAGGCATGGGCTTCAGGCCAGCACCTGTGCTCTAGGCCTACATGGGATTTACCTCCAGTCTTCTCCCTCCACCTGAGGTAACTACAAGCACTCCCTTCTCCCCACTTATACATTTATCAGAAGGGTCAGAGTGGTAGTTTTCATGATCTGACTCCCTATTGGATGCAAAGTAGGCTGAGGGCAGAGACTTGCTTTATGTCCCTGGGGCCCTGCTGAGTACCAACACATAACAGTGCAACAGACAATAAATAAGACTTGGTGAACTGGATGTGCTCATGGAACCCTACTGTCCCGTTTATTTTACCATAGCATGAATGGGGTGTTATAACAAAAATCTGCTACTACATAGAAGTTTAGAGAATACAGAAGGTCCCCCAGTATGCAAGAGGAAGAACCTTAAACAACATGCCAAATCATATATATACACACATACATATACACACACACACACATATATACATGAATGCAAAGACCTGAAGGAAAGCGATAGCTGTTCTAAGCATCAGGCACCCTCCCTGAGGAGGGAAGGAGCATCAGCTATCACACGGAAGAACCAGGCACTCCATAGTCACCTCCACCATCCCTGCCTACCCCTTCAGCCCAGGGACAGGTAACCCTGCAGAAGGATGAAAGGCAGTTTCCAGATGGAGCCATATGAGCCTGGCAGTCTGACTGCCCTTCCACACAGGAGGGACGGGCAGGAAGGAAGGCCCTGTTCACTGAAGGCGGGACGTCCAGAGCCCTGCTCATCTTCCCTCCACCTGACCTCCAGCCCACTCTGACGGGCAGGCAGGGAGGCTGTGTCACGGGGGAAAAGCCTCACTCATTACAGCTTTTCTTAATATACTGTATCTCATTTTGTTGGAGCCACTCACTTGTTTCTCCCTTGCGCCACCCACTCCTCTGCGACCTGGCGACGTTCAGAGACGCTCAGGGACAGGCCTTCTCCTGTAGTGCCATTCACTGTTCCAAACAAAGAGTCGTCAGTGGGACCAGCCAAGGCCTTTAGCCCCTCCAGCCCCAAGTCTGCACAGGTGGGAAAAATGCCATGTGTCCATTTTCACTTCAGGCTGTCTTTTTACTGTCTTCACCTTGTCAAGAGGAATGGGACGGCCAACTGTGATCTATAATTACAAATCCAGCCTTGCCATCAGAGATAACTACTCACATTTTAGGCCAATCTCCAAATACACCATCCAGTTCTACACCTGGTCTCACATCGCAGGAAAATCAACCCCCTTCAGTACTGGCAGGTCAAGAAGGTTATAAGTAGGATTTCCTCTGCATACTATAAATCAAAAACTACCTTGTTATCAGTGCTCTACATGGTGTCAGTGCTCTAGGATAACTAATTTTAAAAAATAATTCATAAGCAGCACAAAGCACAAGCACTTTTTGTACCAAGCATTCACATATTCCCTTATTCTCACAACCCAGCAAAGCAAAAATTATTTTTATTTACAGAAGAAAATATCATGACTGAAACACCAAATAATTTAAACTGGAACCCAGAATCATGTGATTCCAAAACTCATCTTCTTTCCTCTTACTCTTCTATTCAACCATCTCTAACTAATGGCAGGAAAATGCCAATGGCAGTAGGGTACATCACTGAGGCCTCAAGTGCAGGGCTACTCGGAATCTCAAAGCACTGAGCGTTGGGCTGGAATGGGGTAGCTGGGAAGGCAAGGGAGAGGAGAAAGCAATGTTGTTCTTTGGGGTCTTGAGATACAAGTACGCTCCAGTCATAGGGATGAATGTTCCTGCTCCTTTTCTTTTCACTATGGAAACCTATACCCCTCTGAGGAGTACAGATCTGTCTCCCCCACCATGGCCTAGAGTTGTAGGGAGCCACGGAGTAGCTCTGTAATCAGATCCAGGTTTTGACATGAGGCCTGGGTCTCTTTTTCACACAAAAATTCAAGCCCAACCTGGGCAACTTAGTTGCTCAGGGAGATTCTGTCTCAAAATAAAAAATAAAAGGAAGGCTGGGGTTGTAGGTCAGTGTGAAGATCCTGGGTTCACTCCTCAATACTGGAAAAAAAAAAAGAAAAAATGAAAACCCATCAAGGAGCTGAGAGCCCAGAATGCCATACAAGAGACAGCTCAATTTGTTCAAGATCTGTTTTTTCCCCCAACTTTCCCTGTCTCTGAAATGAGCAGAGATAAATGCTAGACCTGAGGTTCCTTTGTGTGTTGCATTAGTCTTTCTTCCTCTCACAGTTTGCAAGCTCAGACACAGACAGACCAAATCCCTCTCCTAAGTGGCTAAGAGGATTTTGTTCTTACTTAAGAGGCTTAGCTGTTACGCTACCACTTCCATGACCTAATAAAAGAGTATATCTGAGCCACAATTTTCATTTCTAAATGGAGATAAAAACAATTCTGTATCAGTTGGCATACCACCAAATGAGATCATGAGGTGCTCTGCAGATCAAAATAGGTGGATCTGGGCCAGGGATTTAGCTCAGTGGTTTCGCTGCCTGCTGCGCAAGGGCAAGGACCCAAGTTCGATCCCCGGTACCAGAAAAAAAAAAAAAGACACAAAATAGGTGGGTCTACAAGTTCTTATCTCTTAGTTAGCCTAGCCAGGGTCTATCCTAACCCATGATACAGTGAATCTATGACTTCCTGGTCAATAGCCAGGTAAGATCTATCTTATAAAGACTGAGCTACTACGGATAAGCAGAGAAATCTCAAGGTAACTTACCAAAAATGTTCTTCACTCCCTGTTCTTTCACAAGATAATCCACATACTGACCAATTACTGAAAAGTTGATTTCTCTAAAAGATAGGGGGAAAAAATTAGAAAGAATGCATATTTAGTCATTTAGATGATATGCAAACAATTCCTAGGTCTATAAACTGCTCTATTTTGTTAGTAGTTATTAAAAATCCATTCGGCCAGTTTGTGAAATTCTTAGTCTGCTCTGAATAATGCTTCCAGTTTTCTTGCTATTTTTATGAATCTAGTGACTTCTCCACCAGACTTACCTGTGCTATGTGTGCCTCACTTAAATGAGCAAAACACTATTAGTTATCAAGAGAGGTTTTACATTTAAACTGCATCTCAAGTAGTATTTTAAAAGTATTTATCTACTTCTCTTTTGCTCTTTTTTAGGAAGAGTGATGCTTGGGGACAATGGTGAGATAAGAACTTAACATTTTCTATTTGATGGGCAACAATCATTTGTTAGGCTTATAAGAGGAAAATTCACTCAGTAATTTAAGAGTTTCAGCACTTAACATTTGGGATAACAAATAGAGACTTGAGCCCATCTGAACTTGCTAGTTTCATACTGAAGATCAACAGCTGGAAAAGAGCTTTGCTGCCACTTTGCTTCTCAAAGTGAGGTCTGAGGAAAGCAGCATTGCTATCTGATGCAGTTCCTTAAAAATGCAGATAAAAAAAAAAATGCAGATCCACAGATGGCCATACACGCCCTCCCTGGGACCCACCTGCACTTTGTAGTCTGGGACACTGACCTTGAAAGCATCTGATGCTTAAAGTGATAGGGGCATTTTTCCTTAATTCATATTGATTTAAAAATCTATAAACTGGGCTGGGGATTTAGCTCAGTATTTCTGGCACCTGCCTCGAAAGTGCAAGTTCCCAAGTTCAATCCCTGGTACCAAAAAAAAAAAAATTCATAAAAATCTATAAACCGAGTCACAAACACATCATATTAAATGGTTTGTTCCCATCCAAAGCACAGGTGGAGAGGACGGGCAATGGAGTGAGAAAATACAAGGAGAAACTATACAGGAGGTCTGGGTTAATGTGGCAGAACCATGGTTTCTCTGCCAAGAACACCAAGTGCTAGTTGGCTGTCTTTTGTACTTTTGTTAGTAGGACCAGAGAATCCTAATTTAATTTTAGTCTTAATAACATTTTTTTCATCCTCATTTATTATATTTTTTAAAAAACAAAAATAAAACAAAAAATCTGATGCATTTAGGAAACAGACATCAAAGGTCATTTGTCAAAGAGAACAGGAATAAGGAGCTAGAAAACAAGCTGACTTTAAAAGCAAAGACACTAAAAACAAGGACAGCACAGGCAATCCCTCCCCAGTGTGCTCAGAGAAAAGGTAGCTATTGCACCTGAGCTTGCCACTCAGAGAAAGGTGTGCTTTACTGCAGTTACAAGGCTGGAGACAAACCCCTCCATGTGGCTCACACCACAATGTCATAACATCACCCCTCCCTTCCCTAGCCTGTGTCACAGAGCAAGTGCTGAATGAAGGGTGTGCAAAGTAGTGATGTAGGCACTTAAATGATTCCTGCCTTTACCAGCAGCTTACATCACACTGCAAGTTTTGAAATTTTGCTACTATGGTAGTTGAGTAAAGGATATAGTGTATATGTAGATAATGAATTAAAATAGGAAAATATAATAGCTCTGAGTCAAAATTAAGTATATGGGGGTTCAGAAGAGGGACTGATAAATGCCAGGCAGGGTGGCTGGCAAGATGTCAAGGAATTTGGTCTGGAAGAATAGCTAGAACAGCACCCTCTGATCCTTCCTTCCAGCATTCTTCAGAGCAGGTATTTGGCCCTAGCCTGTTTTCTCTTCCTAGGAAGTTGGCTGCACCCTCAGGCAAGTGTTGGCTAATACGTGAAATTCAAGGTTCCTTTTCTTTCTTCAGTGGACTTCACACTATTGGCTTTAGTGAGTATGGCTTCTATTTATACCCTCTTCCTTTCCCTGCCACATTCCATCAGACCTTGCTGGGGAAATTGCTGCGTCATCCATCAACTTCCCTCAGACTGGGGTACTAATGGGTGATGAATTATCTCCCCCTGCAAGAAAGCAGAAAGCAGTTTATTTCTTCTTATAAAATGCCTATAGGAATGGCACCAATGGTAGAATTTCTAGGTAGTGGCAGAATTTTCCAGAAAATGTCCTCGGGCCTGTATAGTCTTTTTGGAACTATTAAATATTCTTAGGGACACCACAGACTGAAAAGAGGCAACTTCTAAATGTGTTGTTTGAGTTTCATAATGTTATAATTTTTTATACTAAAAAAAGTGACTTTGTTGGAAAAGCCAGGGTATCTAACAACACCTGAGCTACACTTCTTTGTGGTAGGAAATAAGAGTGGTTGCCCATTAAGAGGCCTTGGTGTTCCCCAGGACACTTCAGGCCTTTCAGATCTCTATTATTTTTTCTTTTTTTCACAGTATATTATTTCTTATGTAAATATAGTCACATTATAGTTTTTTTCCACTCAGCATTCTAAATTGGGCATGTCTCCATATTTTTAGATAATGTATTCCTATACTGGCTACATAATATTTCACCTTATGGATGAACATAATTTAGCTAATGCCCTTAGCATTTAGTTTACCAAACTGTACAAAAGGAAGGAACTCTTATCAAGTTATTTTTACCACAAGTTGAGTCCCAGAGTGGGTCAAAGTGGAACTGCAAGAGAATTTTATTACTCTTTTCTCTGGGCACAAGGATAAGAGAGCTTTTCTGAAATGGCTTTTTAGAGAGAAATCCCCACTGCTGTTTGTTCCTTCCTGGTGCATGACACTTTGTGAAAGGTCTTCCTTTAACTGAGGGGACGGAACCAACATAACTGGCGCGATGGAACATGCATATCAGAAAACTGAACATTTCGTTTTTTCTTGCCTTTTATAATAACTGTCAGCAAGCAAAATCAGATGAAAGTTGTGCGTGCTCTTGGCAAAATGACCATGTTTCAAAAACTTCCTGGGCAGGGAGCCTCCATATCGGAGGCTGAAAATATTCTGTTCTGGGTGCCTGGTCACCCAGACAATAATGAATGCAATTCTGACTCTAGCAAGGCACTTTCTGACTGGAGTAAAAGGTTTATTTTAAAAAGAGACGTTGGGAAAAAGAAAAAAGTCATTGCCAGCCATGGTGGCACATGCCTGTAATCCCAGCACTTGGGAGGCTGAGGCAGAAGGATCACTGTGAGTTCGAGGCCAGCCTGGGCTACATAGTGAGTTCAAGGCCAGCTTGAACTTCATAGTGAAACTCTGACACACACACACACACACAGAGTGGTAAAAATTCTCCTGTTGAAGCCATATGTAGTTGAGGGAGAAACACAACTTTTTTCTTGAGTTTGCCCAATCTAAAATAGACTTCCTACCCTAAAACTGTGTTCTTGCCCAAAAGGAAAAATGTCTTCCTGAAGCAATGAAGGAAAGCAAAAGTCTCTCTTTTTTTAGTGTAGAAAAAGATAAGTCTTGGGGGTATACCTCAGTGCTTGTCTAGCATGTATAAGGCCTGAGTTTGATTCTCAGGACTGAAAAAACAAAAAGACAAAAACAAAACAAAACCAAAAAAAAAAGAAGAAGAAAAGAATAAAGGAAAGGAAAGAAAGAGAAAAGGTAAGGAGAAAGAGATGGCTGGGTATTTGGGATGGGTGGAGAAAGATCTTCCTTTCTAGCTATGTGTCTTGGAGAGAGGGTGCTTGCCTTTAAAATCTGTTTTTCCAACTACAAAAATATAAATACAGCTCTGTTGAGTTGTCAAGATTAAACTGAAATATGTCAATGAAAATAACCAGGGTGATGAACGATATACAGGTTTGTGCAATCAGCATAACCCCCCCCCCTTTTCTTGACTATCAGCATGGCATCTCTATATTATATTTACTTAGGAAATAACAAAAAGTGTACCGTAACTTTGCTAGATGCTGAGGTTATAAATATAAATAAGATATAAGCCAGGCTCCAGTAAATACCTGTTGAATAAGGCCAAACAGCGCAAAGCCTGCTGGAATAGGCAGGCACATAATAAAAAGTTATTTTAATAATTATTATAAATAAATAATTTTGATACAGTGCAAAAAGGTAATTATAGGTGCTGGGGGATCACAGGGGAAAGATCCCCTAAACTTTATTAGGGGAAATGGAGAAGAATTACTAAAGGATTATGTTGGAGGTCACAAAACCATAGATCAAGGTACGGCACTTTGGGATGCTTGGCATTTTGCATAAAGGTAATTGAAACGTTTTAGAAGCACCCAAGCATGATGGTACATGACTATAATCCCAGCACTCAGGAAGCTGAGGCAGGAAGGCCACGGCAAATATGAGGCCAGCTTAGGCTATATAGTGTGTTCAAGGCCAGCCTGGATTACATAGCAAGACCTTGTCTCACAAAACAAAACACCCTTAGGTAGAAACAGTCTCAGAAGCAAGGGCTTTCTTTCTGGTCTCTTCCTGCTTCTTCCCCAGGCACAGGGTTGAATGCATTCTCTAAAGCTTCCTTAAGGGAAGCCCCTCTAGACTCCAGAAGGAACACATTTCCTGTCCTTATGCCTCCTTAAACTTTTTTATTTTGGTACTGGGGATCAAATCGGGACCTTGAGCTTGTGAGGCAGGTGGTGGCACCACTGAGCTAAATCCCTGGCCCTCCTTAAACTTTATTTACCAGGGAAGATTAAACTGTCATCACAGGAAGAAAGACTGGGCATGTCACTACCCTAGACACTGTCACAGCTACCATCTGTTCTTCGGTCTCATTTAGCTTCTGGGGAGGAAAAAACATTTTCAAACTATTGTCTACCCTTTGGGCCCATTCATTTCTCCTGAAAATCATTTGCTCCCTTCTAGAAATGCCTGGAGCCCTTCCAGCCTCCTAACTATGAGGAGGATATTTAAGTCTCAACCACCTGGTCCTTCTTTGTATTGTATATTTTGTATGGCTCCTGCTCACAAGTGCATGTTAAATGTATTTGTATAGCCTTGTAGTCTGTCTATTGTAAGTTTATTTCAGCAGATTTAAAGACTCAGGCCTCTAGAGGGGGAAGGAAGAAATTCTTTCCAGCCCTTTAGTGGTTTGATGGGTAAAGAGAAATGTTCCTATAGAGAGAGGAAATGGAGTATTGGAAAAAGGCAGATGAGACAGAACGCATAAAGGTAATTGCCTTTGGAGGGGAAGAATGGGCATTGCAGAAACAGAAATGAAGCAATAGAAATGAAAGGCAGATTATGAAGGATTTGCCATGCCATCCCAGAGAGGTTGGGTGTTAATCTTCAGACCAGTTCATTTCAGACTTCAATGTGGTAAAGAATCATCTGGGGCCACTATTAAGATGCAGTTTCTGATTTCATAGTATGTGATAGGCATGAGATCCTATATTCCTGCGAAGTTCTCATGTGATATTCATGTACCTGCTCCATGGGTCACGCAGAGTAGTGAGGCTTCAACAAAGGAGAATTAACCATGCTCCCTAGTCAGGGATTTAGTTCAGTGGCACTGCGCCGGCCTTGCATGAGCAAGGTCCTGAGTTCGATCCCCAGTACCAAAAAAACAAAAAAACAACAAAAAAACCCCACAGTGCTCCCTCAAGAGATGTGTTTACTGGTAAGTGCTCTGCGATGCACGGTGAAGGACAGACTGTGTTGCATGTACTTTATACAGTCTTACTATCTGGTGATACAGTATAGCTAATGACAATGCCAGAGGACTGCAGTCTCTCAGAGTCAGAATGGGTCCTAGAGACAATGTGGTTGGATTCCTCTCTTTACAGAATATGAAAGCTCTTAATGGGTAACACAGGTACTTGGTGGTAAAGCTGGAGATCAATGACCCAGATACTTTAACTAAAATTTATTTACTACTATTTTTTTCTGTCAACTTCCCTATTCCGAGACATCAACTTATATTAAGAAAGCAGAACCATTAGTGAGTATTCTTTGGAATTAACAAGAAAAAAGGATTCAGGAAAACACTCTGTGCTCAGGAATTATGTTGTTGTTTTTTTTTTGGTACTGGGGATTGAACTCGGGACCTCGCACTTGCGAGGCAGGTGGTGGAATCCCCAGCCCATGTGCTCAGGAATTATGAAGGCTGGGGTTTCCTAACAAGTCATGTTAGGAACACTTGCACAATGGCACATCAACCAGCAGTATTTTCAGTTATTATATTCTATGTGTCCCTTATTAGTTTGGTCTTTTGTAGTCCAACAGGCTAATGCCTACCTGTGTCCACCTGCTTTGTAATAAAAGAACTTTGTTTTTCTCAGTACTGGGGATTGACCTAAAGAAGCACTGAGCTACAACTTAATTTCTATTTTGA
Organism: Heterocephalus glaber; assembly: GCF_000247695.1. Next base: position 10,999,416 of record NW_004624814.1, read on the forward strand.
GAGAGAGTCTCATTAAGTTGCCTGGGGTGGCCTTGAATTTGCAATCGTCCTGCCTCAGCCTCCTGAATAGCTGGGATTACAGACATGTGCCACCACACCTGGCTAGGAATATTTGATGGAGCAGATGAGAGAGAAAGGAGCTAACATAGCTCACATACCTGTCATGTGCTACACACTGACATACACTGTTTAATTCTTAGAAGGCCTCTACAAATTGTACATTCTTATTTTGATTTCATACCTCAGGAAAGTGATGCTCCTAGAAAAGAACATGAGAACTGAAAAAAGAGGAAACAGTGAAATAGAGGCAGCAGGATTAGAGGATTTGGGGAAGCAAAAAAAGATCTAAAAAAGCAGAGCCCTTTGTGCTATTTGTAATATATGACGCCTAAGTTTCCAGGAAAACAGCAGAACAAAGAGGAAGAATGCATTTACACTCTCGGTGTGTCCCAGATGAACAAGTAAGGCTGTTTTAAGGAGGCACTTCTAGGCTGAGAGGTCTTATTCAAAGGTTAAAGTGGCATGGACCAGATAGAGTGTGCTGAACTTACAGACAGGATCTTGCCCTGTGGCAGGGGGTAAATCCTGCCTGTTCATGAAGTCACATGCCTCTGTTTGATCGATGCATTGAGAAAAAGCTGATTTCACAGTTTCTCAGAACTTGCGGAAAGAGAAAAGTAATAGAAAAACAATTTTTAACCAGCTGAGTAATCTAAATGCCATCTCAGCAAGTTAGATCTAGTAAGGATGTGATTTTTCATGAATCATGGAAACTAGAAGTCTAGTACTCTAATGACCTATGGAAGAATTGTGATGTGGCCAACTTTAAATGAGATTACTAAAAGGTCTAAGAAATTTCGTCTTCTTTCTTTCTTGTTTTTTTTGGTACCAGGGATTGAACTCGGATCCTTGCACTTTTGAGGCAGGCAGCAGAACCACTGAGCTAAATCCCCAGCCCAGTTTTTTTTTCTTTTTTTTTTTGAGACAAGGTCTCGCAGTGTAGTTCAGGCTGGTCTCAAACTTGCGGTGATCATCCTGCTTCAGCCTCTCAAGTGCTAGGACTACAGCCATGTGCCATCATGCCCAGCCTATTTTAAAGAGGTAAGATTTACAAATTCAGCAATAGCACATGAAAAAGAAAAGCCTTTTTTTTTTTTTTTTTTGGTTCTGGGGATCGAACTCGGGACCTTGCGCTTGGGAAGCAGGCAGTGGCACCACTGAGCTAAATCCCCAGCCCAAGAAAATCCTTTTAAAAGATTTTAAATAGCTCATCTTGGGCTGGGGATTTAACTCTGTGATTTCACCACCTGCCTTGCAAGCGCAAGGATCCAATTTCGATCCCCGGTACCAAAAAAAACCCCCAAAAACTCATCTTCTTCTTCCCCTTGTCTAATGCCGTAACAGTTCAAACTTACCAACCTAAATGCATTTTGACCCTGCGCTAAGCACTCTTATGTTTAATGTTCATAATTCTAGGATGTAGGTAAACTATTACTATTTACACAGGAAGAAATGAGAAGCCTGAAGAATCCAGCATTCTTACTATTTTGGCAGTTTAATGCCACTGACAGGTCAAAACCATTTAGATCCAGGAGGCAGAGGAATACCCTTCTTGTGGCAGTATCCAAGGAGGAGTTATATATAGCACATGGTCACTTATGACATAGGACCACTACCTGATCACACAAGCAAGGCTACAGTCACAGTATTCATCTGCAAGTCCAGAGGCGTGGGTAATGATTATTCAACAGTCACCTGCAGTTTCCTCTGCTCCTTTCTGCCCCTCTGTGTCCTAACATTTAATCAATGTTGAAATAAGATTAGAAACATGCGTAAGGGGTCCATTTTGTGGATACTCTCCCACTTTCTGCAGGGTATGACATTTTTGTCAAGTCATTTTTATCATGTTCAGCATGGCTGAATCATGCAGAAGTCTGGCTTTCTAGAGGGGCCAGGATAGTGCCTGATATCAAATCGTGCTAAAATGGGATTCTCCTCATCCAATTTACTAGCCCTATTGGGAAAACCAAGGCTATGTGAAAGCCCAGAAGAATTTGTTTTATGGAACTATAGACACTGGGAGAAAGGCAGATACAGAGGATCCTTCTCTGAGTGAGAAGTCAGGGATAGTGCAAGAGAGTGAGCCACAAAAGCTGCCATTTGGCACAAATACTCCAGATAAGCAGAGCCTTAGAGAATGTTATCATTGAGAGCTTCTGTCCTTGTCAGTTGAGTGAGAACAGATCCCTTTGTGACCCGAAGTGATAGTTACCCATTCTCAGTCATTGGCGTGAGGGTTGCAGCAACAAGGCCCTGAAGTTTCTTCTTCCCGGAGGCCATTGAGGTTGCTAGAAAGTCTGGAAAACATAAAATGTCATTCCTCTCTTCAAGAAATGTCAATTAATGACCAAACTCCCAAGCAAAGTCCATTTACTTTAGAACCATAAAATATGCTTACAAAAACACAAACACACATTGTGAAATTTTAGAGCTTTATTCTATTGGGGACAAAACTTTAAGAACAAGGAGGGGTGCACCTAGGAAAATACTATCTGGAAGGCCTCCAGTTTTAACTACAAGATAAGTGAGGCAGCCCTAAACCTCAGAGCAGTGATAACAACAGATCAAAGAAAGAACTGCAACTTAACTCAAGTAAGTCAAATACTATAAAAAATTATTACTTAAAATTTGCCAGAAAAATTAAAATATGCTAAAAAGGACATTTTTCTCTCTCCTTAGCTTTATTCTTTTAAGATAGAGTCTTACCTAAAATCAGCACTTAAAACTAGTACTTAGGGGCCAGGGATTTAGCTCAGTGGTTCCACCGCCTGCCTCGCAAGCGCAAGGACCCGAGTTCGATCCCTTGTACAAAAAAAACAACAACTAGTACTTAAAATCCTAAGATTTCAGCATGATTTATATACCTATCAGATTTACCTAACAATTCTTTCATATTCTAATTTTGCCAAGTTTTCCTGATTCTAGTAAACCAATGTAAACCACATATTCAACTCTCCTCCACCTCAGCAAGTCCCAAGAGAGGATGGGAAGTGTTTGATTTGTCTTTTCTTTCCCTGCTTTGAGCCCCCTGCTTGACCCTACTGTTCCATTCACAAACGAGGACTATGTACATGAGTGCGTGAAATGTTGGGACAGTAGCTGGATGATGACTTCCCAGACATGTGCTCCCTGTGTAGAGCCAACCCCGTACTAATCCCTTCACCAGGCAGAGTGGACCTGTCCACAGTCAGTGCTGAGGACTTAGCAAAGGCAATGAGAAGGAACACAGCACACTGGGTAAGAGCCTGGATTCCGCAGGCAGCTCTGCCTCTCCATAATTATAGACACATTATTATTTTTTGAGCTATAAGATATAAAAAGGCACAAATCCAAGTTGAAGTCATATATGCAGTATCTAACAATCAAAGATGAAAATAAATGATAATCAGCATTTTGTGACAATTATATAAAAGATAGTGGGCATATAACAAATACAGTGATATCTACAGGTGATCAATAAGGATGTGTTACAGTTCTGATATGGATACATTGCAAAACCCAATTCCCACTATACTGAAATATGACTCACACCATGTAGTACTTAACTATGAACCTACCCATTTTGTTTGCTTTTGTCATAAAACTGTTAATCTCATCTCCCCATGTAGAAGAATAAATTTTTGGAATACAAACACCATATATTCTTTTTCTCTATCCCTTCGGGTGAACCCTTGAAAAATATGCCCTGCTTTTGTAGCAAGCCAACATGATACTTCTTCTTGCAAACAGACGTGTCCCTCAAGACTTGATCCTGAAATCAAGTTCAAAACCACTGCTCTATATCAAAGGACAATAAAGGAGAGCCTTGCAAAATGTACAGGATATTAGGCTTTCTTTGACATTTCCCTGTTCACGTTGGAAGTCTGCAAAGATAAATGCAATCAGCTGGCCCAGAGGGAAGACAAGACTAATCATAAGACAAGACTCTGACCCTTGAGTCTCATGTGACCAACTTTAGTGCAATGGCCAGGCCACTTGGCCTATGAGCCTGGGAGGCCTGGTCTACTCCAGAAGGATGTCTGGTACTCCTGCAAGCATCTTAACTCAAGATACCCAAAGTGAATCTGCCTTCTTGTCCTCTGAACAATTTATCTGTTTCTTACTGTGGAGGAATTATAGAGAACCAGCTCTGGAATCAAACTTCATGAGTCTGCACTCTGGCTGCAACATATCAGCTGGGTGACCTTGGGCCTGCTACGTAATGCCTCTGTGCTTCAGTTACCCTTCTGTAAATGGTAGTAAAAGGAAACATATTTCATAGGGTTGCTGAGAAATAAAAATTAATTAATTCACGGAACATGACTGACAACAGTGCCAGGTACACAGTAAGTACATCTTCACTGCACTCCAAGTCTTGTCTGGTGGGTGTAGGATGGGAGCAAGTGTTATAGGCCCCTTACCAGCCCGTCTTCTCCACTCTGCTGATGCCTCTCCCCAGCCCTCACCAGCTTGTCTACTCTGAACCTAAGTCATTTTGATTCTGTTCTCTCCTTCCCTGGCTATTCTTACTTCCCCTTCCATGCTCCTCACCCACCCCCTTGTTAACTCTTATTTAGACCAGTGGTCATAACCCAAGGTCCGAGGGGTCCATCAGGGCATAAGAAGGTTCAAATGATGACAGTATGGAGAGTTCCAATCATCATCAATAGTCTCCTTAATCAAACAGTACTAGCCTGCTTGGGCTAAGGAACATTTCTTCTACATTCTTGTGCTCCTGGCTGCATTTATTTCCTACTTAGCAACATTGATATTCTTAAGATGGTCAAAAGCTCATATTGGCAGTTACGTGTCTTTTTTTGTTTTGAGACAGGATCTCGCTATGTAGCTCAGCCTGGCCTTGAACTCACTATGTAGCCCAAGCTGGCTTCAAACTCAGTGATCCTCCATGCACCACCACGCCTGGCAGCTGTATACCTTTAATGGAAGGAAATCAAATTAACTGCCACTTAAAGACTGTTCTGAATTGTTAAATAAATTCAAAATATGGGGCCTGTAGGAGAATATGGGAATTATGGTCCTAATCTCCATCCTCCTCTCCTCCTTCAACCCACAGAGGCTGCCAGGTGAATCTTCCAGTAACTGTGCCATTTCTCATCTTGTTCTTGTTTAGAAAATGCCACCTGCATGGTCTGTCTCTACAGGAGCTCTTCAGGCCTGCAAGGCACAAGCCCAAACTCACTGCTCCTTGGACTGTCCTGCCTGCCTTTGTTCCAGAGCATCTCCCACTTCAATTCCTTCAGTCTAGCCTATTTTTCCAGCACTCGGAATTGGACCCATGATCTTCACAATCAGCTACATCCCCAAACTTTTTTAAAAATTTTGAGACAGTGTCTTGCTAAGTTGCTAAACTGCTCAGGCTGGACTGAACTTCCAATCCTGCTTTAGCCTCCTAGAGTTCTGGGATTATAGATAGATATACACCATCACACTGACCAACTTTTAAAACTCACCTTAAAAGCTGAAGAATTCTCTGATCCTCCATGCTGAAAATTATTTTTTCACCCTGAGTTGCCCCCCTCCCCCCACTAAAAACCTCATACCAAGCCAGGCATGGTGGTGCACGCCTGTGATCTCAGCACTCCAGAGGCTGAGGCAGGAGGATCTCCACAAGTTTAAGAGCAGCCTGAACTACACAGCACGATCCTGACTAAAAACCTCACACTAGATTTACAAGCAGGGTAGGTTTGCTTTTTTGCTGGACTGCAAGCCCTCTAGGGCTCAGCAATAGCTTCAAAAATTCATCTCTGCACAGAGTAATATACTAGATCAACAAAGTTCGCTAGTTTTATAAACTGCTAAAACCTAGTAGCAAGGGATCACAATTATAATGATCAATATTTTAAAAATCTGAGAATTACAATAAACTTGGCAATGCTACACTCTGAAATTCTTCACAGCTTGCTTGCAACAAGAGCAAATGGTTAAAGGGGCTGGGGATTTAGCTCAGTGGTTCCACCACCTGCCTCCAAAGCGCAGTTTGATCCCTGGTACCAAAAAAAAAAAGTTTGTTCATATTCTAAAGTGGTGCAGATTTAGGGTATGTTAATCAAGTGAGCAAGGTGAGATATATATCTATATATCTATATAATATAGAGAAGCCATATAAATCACAGTATAAAATTATGAAGTGTACTGTATTTATATCTAATTCTCATTCTAAAAGGTGCATAAAGGCTGAATTGGAAGCGTCATGTCTGCATGAAATTTCCTATATTTTTAATGTGTATGATGGACTTAACTTTTCTTGGATATTAAAGTCTGCCAATTGCTATGAAAAAAAAAAGCAAATGGTTAAAATATTCTCCAGTCTAAGGTTTTTCTGAGAATTTAGAATATAATTAATGAGACACCAGAGGGGGAACGCTTGAAATCTTATACATATATCTACAGACAACGCTTAGTGTAAAGAATTCATGCTACCTAAATCAAAATTCTTTTTCAAAAGGCAAAGTTTCTAAAAAAAAAAAGGGGGGGGATGCAATTTTGCACAAGCAGGACTTGAAGAAAAAGACAATGAAACGACAAAAATACAACAAAAAGCAGAAACTCAACCAAATTCTAGTAAAATGAAAGGGCAGGGGTATCAGATTTAATCGCTGAACTCCCTTTCCTTTGGCTCACACGCTAACTGATCACTTTGAGGCAAGGATCCTTGGAGACCGGGAATCCGGGGTATGTGGCACTTGCCCCAGGCCGGGAGACTGTCGTACTCCTCTTCCTCAGCGGATCTCTCCAGCGTCTGCCTCTCCTTCGGCGGGGCCGTCCGGTCCCGAGCTCTCGGCGGGCCGGGAGCGCTCTCTACCACTGCGGCCGCCCGGGGGCGCAGGATCACGTGGCGCCGCGCCCGGCACCCTGCAGATTGTAGTTCCACGCCCCTCCCAGCGCAAGACTCGTGACTGCGGGGTGGAGTTGACTCCTCCCGGGGGCGCCCAGCAACCTCTCCCCGCCTTTGCTGTCCCGCCCGTCGCTGACGGCGGCCTCCCGGGCTCCTCTCTCCTTGAGTTCCGTCTATTGCTCAGGCCTTGCGAGAATGGGTGCTCGCGACACTGACCGTGGGATTTAGGCTTCTGTTGCACAAATGGGCGGAGAACCTACTGCCCAGCAGGCGTTTGGCTCTTCAGGCTGACGCTGCTGCCCCAGCTTGGCTCATTTTCATGTGAGAAAGAGATGAGCAGATTTTAAAATGAACTAGCTAGTTGGCCTCGGTACATGCCTGTTATCCCAGCACTCTTGGAGGCTGAAGCAGGAAGATCACAAGTTCAGTCCCAGCCTTCGCTATTTCGCGACTTAGCTTAATGTGACCCTGAATTCAAAATAAAAGTAGAAAGGGCTGGGGGCTGTTGCTCAGTGCAAAGTCCTTTACTGAGCAAAAACAAAAAACAAAAAAAAAAAAAAAAAAAAATGGAGAAAGGAAGTGGCAGTTACCGTGGGTGATGGAGTCTAGGACAGGGTCCTATGTTCTTGTGCGCGCTGGTAAGGAAACAGCATCAAAGTTTATAAAGGCAACATACGCTCAGAGTGCGCCGGCTTGTCAGCAGGCAGAGCACTAAGGAGGGTTTAGGGTGTGGGCTTTAAAATGTTGCCCCAGTGCTAGGACACCTCCCAGTGGGATGTTCCAGAGCATGAGTGACACAACATAATTGACAAGGCACAGAGTCACTCCCGGCCTCTACTTCACACGTCCCTTCCCGTACGTAAACCACTGTTACAGCTATATGTATGAGATGCAGTCCATACGCATGAACCTTCAAAGACCTCTAAGTGAAGAAAGGGTACTACAGGTCATGCTGAGGGAGAGGGGCGGTATGCATGCTTTTTGTGGAATATTGGAATTTTTCAGGATAGGCTCAAAGGTCTGTTTTTCTTGTTTTTGTCTCCATTTAATAAGCCAGGACAGCGATGGCGAACGGTTTAGAGCTTTCAGTAACAGCCTGCTGCGGCAGAGTGCAGGACAAGGGTGTGAGGTGAGAGTTGCCGTGGGGCATTGCTCAGGTTCAGCTGGAGGGGAGTGGTCCATAGCCCCCAGTCGTAGTATCTGCATTATTTCCTCCTGAGAGACTTGGCCCCCCAAATCTTTAAGGGATGTTGAATGGGGATGTCCTTCTGCTGAGTAGGGGCTTTGACTCTCCCTATGCAGAGACCATGGAACTCTTACCTTGCCCTATCTGGGGGCTAAGGGAACCATACCCCTCCTCTGAGGATCGGTTGATGAGCACTAGATCCAAAGGTGGATTTTGGTCCCTGGTATCACTGAGCTGAGTCTGAGAAATACGCAAAGGAGGAACCTAACTCACCCTTTTGTAGAATAAGTTTGCAGGTTTGCTGACTCCCATCATAGAAAAAGAATTTTCAGGACGCTTCAGAAAGGGGCAGGGGAAGGGTTTATTAGACAGGGATTTTAGGCTGAACTCAAGAGTGGAGTGCAGGTGCTCAGGGAAATGAGGTGCATTATAGTTTGGAACTGGGACTATTTGTGGTTTTGGTGGTGGGAATCTGTGGAATTTGATAATCTATGGTCTTGGTCTGGCCTGGTCTTGGTCTATTGGGTAGGGGAGGATGGCCACACATAAAGATCTTTATGTTGTAGGTGATGGCCTAATTTGAGGTGAAAAGATGGACAGGTGAAAAAAGACCATTCTCAAATAAAAAGGGGATGACTGGGTCCATTTGCATATGAAAAGGCATGATGTACTGGGAGAAGAGAAACAAACAAACAACTGGGTCTGTGTCCTGAAGCTGCAGTTTTCGTTTTAAAAATTATGATTTTTCTTGTCTCCTTTCTCCTTAGTTTTTATTTTTTCAGTACTACCTCATCTGGCTTGGATCATCATCTGTAGTTTAATAGCTGTTAAATGAGAAGAAACAAATTTGACTAACAGATTAAGTATGCATGGTCCAAGTGGTAAGGCTGTGAGAAACATTAACAAAGGCCTCATCGAATGAAGTAACCAGAATGCCCAGTTTTCCATCTTTGACCAGGGTCCCCACAACTCAGTTAGTAGCAGATCATAGAAGCACAGTCAGCTTGCTTTCGCCTTGCATCTCTCACTCTTCCAGACTAATTGACATAGAAACAACACTCACTTTCTAGAAACAAATGGAACACCCCTTTCTCAGCAGTCAGGAGGTCTCCCCCATGGTTTTGTACATCCACCTGAGCCAATGAATCTGTTTGATTCTGGAGGCTGACAGTGCTCTGGGCAATTTTGCCTAGGCTGTCAGGTCCTTAGATTAACTTGGGTAGTAGGAGAGGGGAGTGGTTAGTCCTCCTATTCCAGTTGCTGTGCCCAGACCCACTAGGAGAGGAGTGAGTTCTATGGCCCACTTGGCTCCTGTCTGGGTGGCTAAAGGAACTGACTGGGATTGGTTATTATCCTGTGTTGATATCTGGGGCCAGATAAACAAGGTTGCATGTTCCTGTCCAGTTTGCTGGAAGATACAAGTAGAAATTAGAGCCACAGAGGAAGAAAAGTGCCCGTGTCTCAAAACAGAAATTATTTCCACTAATAAACATATGGGTGAGCTGTTTTTATTTTCCCACACAGATAAGGTCGTTGCCAATGTAACTTGTGTTATAGCCAGCTAAGTGAGATAGAAACTAATGTACAGTGAGAGAGGGACTGGGCTGTCAAGGAAGTCAGCACAAAAATAAAGATCAAAATTGTAGCTGGAGGTGCACCTGAAGAAGGCCAGGCCTCAAGATAAGGATGCAATGACCAGGCCTACCTGCCTCCCTAAGGGATAAACAATAAAATAAGGTTATATTGGAATTAGCACCACCTGGTTCAGTAAGTCCAGATAGGTATCAGTTGCCCAGGTGGGTAACTAAAACACCTGAACCCATCCCTCCCCAAAAATGCCTTTGTTCTTTCCATGTGCCCTTGCTCTGTAATTTGTTTTCCTATTGGATCAATAGGGGTGGGGATTTAGCTCAGTGGTTCCGCCTCCTGCCTCTAAAGCAGAAGGACCTGGGTTAGATCCCTGGTACCAAAAAAAAAAATCTCTCCTATTGGATCAATATTAACTAAGCGGCTTGTAATCCTGATTGTAGTTTGACCCACATGGTGACTTTGCTGTATAAATTGCCCCCGACGAAGGACACCCCTTCTGGAAAAAACAAAAAGGGAAGAAAGGGGAAAGGGACCTCTTCTGGAAGTCCAGGACCTATTCATCTGTCCTTATTTCCAATAAAACTATTCTAACTTTTTCCTTTGGTTCAAGACTTCATTCCTCAATGTTGTGGGGATCACGAACTTGCCACATTTGACATCTAATAGGTCAAGAGTTATATTTCTCCTATATCAGCTCCAGTCAAAGACTGAAAGGACTCATAAGTGTCTGGAGGAGTTGTGTAGTTCTATTTTTCCAAAGTATAAAATTGCTTGCTGGGGGTGATGGTGCATGCCTGTAATTCCAGCACTTGGGAGGCTGAGGGAGGGGATCATTGTGAGTTCAAGGCCAGCCTGAACTAGGTAACGAGACCCTGTCTCGAAAAACCAAAAAAGAAATTTCTTTTGATATCCACTAACATGCATTCAGTGAGTTTTCGTAACTGGACACAAGCAGATAGTCACTGGTCATGGGCTGAGAGCAATCCTCTCATAGTAGATTAGACATGATTAGAAGACCCCCCTCGGCAACATCCTGACCCTTTGGTTTTCTAACCTTTGTGTATCCAGAGAGAGCTTCCATGAGAACCATGCCAAATTTTTAAAGGATATGGCTTGGGTTACCTGCATACTGGCATGGTCTTGGAAGGGCTTTATTTTTAGGATTTGTTTGCAAAGGAATTCTTAAAGTGCCCAAATCTTGACTCTGCCCCTAGTCTTGAATCCTTATTATACAGAGGAGTGCTTGGAACTTGAGCAACATGTGACTAAATATTAAGCCTCCAATAGGTTTTGTGAAAGAAAACTGAATAAGATTATTTTGATAGAATCGGAGGAGGGTAGCAGCCCTCCATGTTGAGCTTACTTTGGTAATTTCATTGACCTGAAAATCAGATAGGACATCTAAAAACTGAAAGACATGGCCCCCTTGATATTTGGGGTGGAAGGTTATCTTTCCTGTAGCTCAGTGTAGAATAGGGATTGTGACTGGGCTGGATCTGAGAGATTCCTGAAGCTGAAAAAAGGAATTTAACCCATCCCTCTGTAGCAGTTCACTGATTTCCATCACAGAAAAACAATTTTCAGGATGCTTCAGTAAGAGGCACACGAGAAAGATTTATTAGAGATTTAGGACACACTCAAGAGTGGAGTGTGGGTGCTCAGAGAAATAAGATGCATCATAGTTTGGAACGGGGAACATTTATACTTTTCTTGAGGGGTGGAAAGCCTGGGAAAAAGTAGCCACACCCCTCCTCCAGAAGTGTGCTTTGTCCATTCCATAGGCATTGGCATCTTTTTAAAAAATAGATGATTTATATATTCTCTGGATTCTCTCATCCTGCTGCTTACATTCCTTTTTTTTTTTTTTTTTTGGTATTGGGGATCAAACTCAGGACCTTGCACTTTCGAGGCAGGCGCCGGAACCACTGAGCTAAATCTCCAGCCCTGCTGCTTACATTCTTAATGGGGCCAATTTAGACCAAAAGTCTCCTCCAGACTAAAGTAGACATAGGAATACAGGTTGTACTGTTTGTAAAATATCACTCTTCAACAGTCTGACAGAGAGAACAGGGGCAGCTGGGAGTGGTGGCACATGCTATAATCCCAGCACTTGTGAGGATAAGGCAGGAGGAGTTCAAGTCCAGCCTGGGCTACACAGTGAGACCTTGTCTGAGAGAGAGAGAGAGAGAGAGAGAGAGAGAGAGAGAGAGAGAGAGAGAGAATGTGAGATAGAGAGAGAGAGAGAGAGAGAGAATGTGAGATATTAGCCCACAACAACAATGAATCATACAATGTAAAAGAATTCTAGTGCAGAGTATGATAGCCAGAAATGAGAACTTGTTTCCATCAGTTTGTTCCAGAAAACCTGGATATTAGCCAGTCATTAATGCTTCAGGTGGAGTCTGACATTGCACCAGTCTGTGAACGTAGCTCTTGCAGTGCGAAGACACATTCAGAGCTGTCAGGCATGTACAGACAGCATTCTGTTTTCATAACCTCACAGACTGCACCTTGCACTCCTGTTAGAATATCTAGGGCAATTTTGTTTTGTAGAATAGTTTTCACATCATTTTTACTTCTGAATTTAGTACTGAAATTCCCTCTGCTGTATCATTGAGAGCTCTTTGCGCATAGGTAGTAAGAGATTCAGTGTGCCCCATTACATTTTCAAGTCCTATTTGGGGGATAAAGATAGAAACCAAATGATCATACCAGGGAAAAACTGATCTGGTCCACTGCTGTCATAAGACTGGGAGGTTGGCTAGTCAGTTTATGGTTTTAACCCAGTTCCCTTGTACCTATGGGTACCCTGATGTACATCTGCCTATCCACCCTGGAAGCAGCCAAGGTCATAGGTTTGTGCCACATAGCCACTGAGTACTGTTTGGGGCTAACCATTTAATTCTAGCCTTGCCTTCCAAAAAGTCAGTATCTCTTAACACAATAGTGTAATTACAGCTCTGCATAGGAATCCATCACATATTTTGGGTGGCATTGCACTATTTATCATAAGTGGGGGGTTTTTGTTCCCAATAAAGGGGTGCTAGTTGGGTGAGCTGACTCAGAATATATGTCAGCCATATATGTCCATATCAGACCTAAAAATACTTATGGATGAATCGATGGTTATCTTTAATCATGGGAGTTTCAGTTAGGAGTCTGAGGTAGATTAGGATCTCTATTTTTCCATATCTGACTATTAATTGTGGCTAGAGAAAAATTCTTCCTGTGGCCCTTTTGATGAATAGTCTCATTTATTGGCCATTGGAAGACATTAGGCATGGTAGCAAGGTTTAAAGTTGTAGCTGCACTTTGTAGCTGTTGTATAAACCTTTATCCAGTCATCTCCCTGCATAGGAGATAACTGCCATGGTAGTCCAGGTGCACTGAGTGGGCATGCATCTTTGTTTATGTTTTGGGCATATTGCTGGGCCTAGTTAAGGAAAACATTCATTTCCCCATTGGAGAATGGTGTAAGGATTAAGAAAAATATCAATGGTGGGGGATTTGGCTCAGTGGCACTGAGCCTGCCTGGCAAGCACAAGGTCCTGAGTTTGATCTACAGTACTGAAAAAAAAAAAAATCAATTATTTGACTGTGATTTTTTTTTTTTTTTTGGATCGAACTTGGGTCCTTGCGCTTTTGAGGCAGGCGGCGGAACCACGAGCTAAATCCCTGCCCCTTGACTGTGATTTTTTTAGTGGCGTTGTGAGAGGATGTTATTTAAGCAGAGTAAACTTGTCTAATTTATCTTGAATCAGCCTTCTTACTATTTCTGAATAGTATCTGCAAGTCCTCCAAAGGCTTGCAGGAATACTGATCACAGGTCTCTGTCTACTTGATTTCTGGATCTTGTAAAGTTTCAAAAGGTACAGGTTTAGAGGGCCAGGGATTTAGCTTAGTGGTGCTGTGCCTGCCTGGTAAGTGCAAGGTCCTGAGTTTGATTCCTGATACTGGGCAGGGGGTAAGGAACAGGTTTAATACTTGGTAGATGAATCCAAGAAGTGTGTCCTTGTAGCTTGAAAGATACAGGTGTGCTTAAAAGAAACTTAGCAGGGGCCCTCCCATTTAGGGAGGAGCTAATCTAAAGGTGATTCCTTTTTCCAAACTTTTTTTTTTTGGTACCGGGGTTCATACTCAGGACCTTGCACTTGTGAGGCAGGCGCCAGAACCACTGAGCTAAATCCCCAGCCCCTACCTGAGCCTTTTATGGGGACACTTGGTATCCTGCAACCTCTAAGAAATTTAAAACCCTAGCAGTATTTTAATCATTTTCATATTGGCATAATTTTCATATTAGCATTATTTTCATCATTTCTGTAGCTTTGTGGAGCTACAGAAAAGATTACCTACATACTGGAGTAGTGCCCCATTTTTATTTTTATTTTTTTGAGTCAGGGTCTCCCTTTATAGTTCAGGCTGGCCTTGAACTCACTATGTAGCCCAGGCTGACCTTGAACTTCCAGTGATCCTCCTGCCTCAGCCTCCTAGGTGCTGGGATTACAAGTGTGCACCACCATGCCTGGCTTTATTTTTATTTTAAAAAAATTTTTTTGAGATAGGGTCTCTCTGTAGTTTAGGCTGGCCCTGAACTCACTATGTAGCCAGGATAGCCCCAATGTGTGGCAATCCTCCTGCCTCTGCCTCCCAAGTGCTGGGACTATAGGTGTGTGCCACCACACCCAGCCTGTGCCCCATTTTTAAAATTTAGAGACTTTAATTTAGGAGCAGGAGCCAGACCTTAAGATAAAGACAACTTGGAGCTGGGGATTTAGCTCAGTGGCTCTGTGCCTGCCTGGCAAGCCCAAGGTCCTGAGTTCAATGCCCAGTACCACACACAGACACACACAAAAGACAACTCACATCAACACCCCTTTGGTTAGGTTTATATTCCTTCCCTGCCAGACTCATCTCTAAAAGGGCATAAATTGGTCCAATTAAGAATGTAAGCAGCAGCCAGGCATGGTGGCACACTCTTGTAATCTCAGCACTCAAGAGGCTGAGGCAGGAGGATTGCCAGGAGTTTGAGGCCAGCTGGGCTACATTGTGAAACCCTGTCT
>NW_004624814.1:11014246-11025260 GCF_000247695.1 Heterocephalus glaber
CCCATGCCTGTGGACAAAGCACACTTCTGGAGGAGGGGTGTGGCTACTTTCTCCCAGGTTTTCAACCCTCTCAAGAAAATTATAAATGTTCCCTGTTCCACATTGCAATGCTTCTCATTTCTCTGAGCACCCACACTTTACTCTTGAGTGTGTCCTAAATCTCTAATAAATCTTTCTCTCATGCCATTTACTGAAGCATCCTGAAAATTCTTTTTCTGTGATGGAAATCAGTGAACCTGCTACGGGGTGGGGTGGGAGGTTGTTAAATTCCTTATTTCAGCCTGAGGCATCTCTCAGATGCAGCCTGGTGACACTTTCTCTTGGTGAGCCAGCCAAGAGGTAAAAAAGAGGCATCATGATGGAGGGTAAATTTGGTAAGTGCACCCAAAAGCCTTCTCATTATATTTTCTTTCCTCTTTCTTTCTCATTCTTTTCAAACCCTTGCCCTCTGAAGCAGTTTATCTTTTTTCTCCTCTCTCTCTCCCTTTCTCTCTCTCTCTCTGTCTACAAACTTCTACAGCAGTTAGAAACTCCTAAGCCCATAGAAAAAGAAGGCTTGTATAAAAGCACTGAAGACAAGGGACACCCTCCCTCTCTAACCAGGGATGGGAAGAGATGTCAGAGGCACTCTCCAAGACACATAGTGGCCTTCTTTAGATGAGCATCACACCCCATCCCTGGGTTAGATGGGCCTCTGAATAGCTTGCTCACCCAGGAAGACACAAAATAAGGCTGAGGCCCCATCCAGTGTCTTGAGCAAAGTTTCTCATGCAACCAGCATGGGAAACTCCAAGCCTGAGACAGTGGAGAGAACCACTCTGCAGATCACACCAGAGAAAGCAGTCTCCTGAACCATACATGCTTGTGGGTCCCAAACACTTTAGCCTGAGGGAGGTCCTGTAAACTGCTCTTTTTATGGTACCGGGGATCAAACTTTGGACCTTGCACTTTCAAGGCAGGTGACAGAACCACTGAGCTAAATCCCCAGCCCTAAACTGCTCTTTTGATCTCTCTCTCTCTCTCTCTCTCTCCTCTCTCTCTCTCCTCTCTCTCAAAAGGCATAAGCTTGGTCTACCTGGTACCAACTGCCTCTTTTGGGTGTCTGGGAACATGTCCTGATTCAAGGGCTCATTCTGGTGATAACTGACATTATCTGGGGGACCTGGTGACATCTATAGACTCAAACTGAAAAGGATCCCACTGGTCTACTTTTCTCTTCATCTTTCGCCTAAGAAAGCCACAGTCCCTTTCTTATGTCTTCTCTCATATTCAGACTTTCATCTGTCAGAAAACTCATATGGGAGAGGAGAGGGGAAGTGTGTGCCCTCTGTATTTTCCCTGATATATGATCTGTAGGTGCTGAGCGACATCTCTGGACTTTTCAAACCCTCTATGAATTCCTTGTATGTGTTTTAAGTCCCTAGATACACAGATATCTGGGGTAAATTTTTGAGTAAAACCCAGCATTTTTTTTGGTACCAGGAATTGAACTCGGGTCCTTGTGCTTGTGAGGCAGGCATGTTGCCACTGAGCTAAATCTCTGGCCTAAAACCAGATTTTTGTATGACTGGCAGGGATGCCTAGACTAGCCAGTGACTGAAAACAGGGCTGCCAATCATGCGTTGTTCTGATTCTAATGTAACTCCCCCACCCTCTGGGCAGTTCTGGTTCCAAAAATGAGACAAGCTGCATATGTAGAATGACCTGGTTTGGGCAGGTTGCACATATGGCCTGACCCTATTTAGGCTGCTGCTGCACAGTGGAATCTGCCTTGAGGCAGATGGCTCACAGAGCCTGAGCTTGGGGACCTATATAGGCTCCCATCTTTTTCTTTTGTTTTTTCTTTTCCTTTTTTATTTCTTTCCAGAAGTACACAAGGAAAATCTTGAAAGCATATAGTACACCTCACTGGAATATGGGTAACCCAGTGGCTATCCCTGAAACATAATCTTTAGGCTGTATTTTGTGAAATTGGGCCTGTTTTAAAGATTTCAAAAGGAAAAAGTAGTTTGTGAAATTGGGACTGTTGCAAAGATTTCAAAAGGAAAAAGTTGATCTTTTTTTGCAGCTCTGTGTGGGGTCAACATAAGTTACAAAATGGGGACACATGGTGTCTGAATGGGACTCTAAATTTTAAAATGATATTCCAGCTTGATTTATTCTATAGGAGGGAGGAAAAATAGGCAGATATCTCACATGTCCAGGTTTTCATGACTCCATATCAAGACCCAAAAGTTACATTGCTCTTGTACCATCTCTTATGCCAATGTGCCAACAGGACCAGTCAGAATGGTACCAAACCCTGTAGAAATTGAGCTGCTGATTGCCTCGAGCAGAGCACTCCAGATGCCTGAGGCACCTGCAGCAGATCCAGTAGAGGCTCCAAAGGCCCCTGAGGAGGGCTCAGAGATTAGTTACTTTCTCTACACCATCCTCTCCCAGGGCCACTTCCCATGCCCATCTCCTTATCAATCTATCTACCCCCATTACAGAAAATACCCAGCCCTGCTAGTGTAACAAGAAGTGGCACTTCTTATCATCCCAATGATTCAAAAGTTAGTATGTGTCCACTTTGAGAAGTCTTGTGGGACCGGGGACTGGGTGTTATAAGAGTACATTTCTCCTTCTCCATGAGTGATCTGTCCCAAAGTAAACAAAAATTAAAACAGTTTCCACAGGACCCAGATATTCTCAGTGGACCCAGATAGATTCATAGACAAATTTCAGACTTTGACTATAATTTATGGTCTAACTTGGATGGATCTTCATGTACTGTTGTCTATTTGATGCATCCCTGAAGAAAAGGTCCATATATGGGCAAGAGCACAGCCTAAGACTGACAAAGTGCATGGCCAAAATAATGCCAAAGACATGGGTACCATCTTGTTGCCTGAGAGAGATCCTGGTTGGCAATACTACATTGGAAATGTGGGTTGTGAGATGCATGGTGAAATGACTACTTATTTGATTAAAGGGATGAAAAAATGTTATGAAAAGATTAGGAAAATCACCCAAGACAAGAAAATCCTGCTTTATTTCTTGGGTGCTTAAGTGAAACCCTCCATAAGTATACTAATATTAAGCCCAACTCATAGGGAGAGACAAGTTTTATTAGGAAAATATTTTATTAGCCAGTCTGCCCAGATATTCACAAAAAGATCCAGAAGCAGGCTATGAGTTCTCAGATTCCTATTAATGAACTTTTAAACTTGGCCCTTGGGGTCTTCAATAACCAGAGAAAAGCAGTGGCCAATACCATGGCCTAGGGAAAATGACTATAGGTATAAGACAGGCCTGATCGGGATCAGAGAAAAAAGAGCCTAGACATTTTTCAATTTGAGAAAGGTCAGAGAAAGAGAAGGGAACATGAACTCTAACAATGCCCTCAGTCCCGGCTACCTCTCGGAGGGGCATCTTTGTGGCCAGGGCTGATGGTGGAAGGGTGGGATAGCGAGAACGGGTGTGGGGCGGGGAGATGTGAGGTGGAGGGGATGGGGTAGGAGGAGGTAAAGGAGGGTCACAAGATGGTGGGGGAGAGGAAGGAGACAAAGGAGAGGTACAAGATGGCGGAGGAGAAGAAGCACGGGATGAGGCATAAGAAGAATTTGGGGGGTTATAAGGTGGGGGAAGTACTAGTGGTGAGTGATCAGCTGGATCAAATGAGTCAGAATCAGAAAGAGTGGAATCGGGAAGGATGGACTATGAAGCTTGGGCTAGGAGTACTTGAGAAGAACAGGATTGACAGAGGGAGGGTCGAGAGCGTAGGTAGAAAAAGGCTTGTATGTAGGGGATTTCTGACCATTTGCCATTGCGCTGACAAAAGTTGTGTAAATTGTGCAGTATGTTAAAATCAAAAGTGCCATTTTCAAGCCATTGAAACCCATTATCTAATTTATACTGAGGCCAAACCTGATTACAATAGAAACAAGTCTTTTTGGCTTAAAGTCTGGTCCCAACAATCCAAGGGGTTTAAGTTGTGCCAGGAAGCAGCCCAGAGGCATTGAGGGAAGGGGTTTGGATTGTTGGGCTCCCATGTTAGGATGGGTGAGGAGGAGGCAGCCCCCTGGGAGAGGGACAAAGGGGAGAAGCGTCCTTGTCTCCTTTGACAATCTCCGAATTAGTCTCCCAGAGGGAGAGAATGAGAGGAGCTGGGCCGATGGGACGTCTCTCAGGGGCACGGTCCTGGGTCCAGAGGCTGTGGGGGTTTCTCTGACCAAGCGCTTGGATTTCTGAGGAGTCCCCGGAGGGAGAGAGAATGAGACGGTGAACCCGATGAGAGGGAGGCTGAACTGCCTACTCACCCAGAGACTGGTGACTGGTGTGGATGTGTAGTGTCAGCAATGGCAAAGGTAGAAAGCCCCGGCAGGTCCTGGCAACGGCAGATAGTGTTGGTCCGATGGAGATGGCCAAAAAGGCCAATCAACCCCGTCCTGCGGGGGATCGCCCATTAATGGACCATCTACCATCCGAGTCACGGCACCAGAAATGTGCCGATAAATGTGCCGACAGGTAAAAGGGCCGAAGACCAAGACCAGACCAGGCCACAACAAGCCTTTATTAAGGGAATAGATCTGCCGGGCTGTCTCTGAAAAAAGGAGAGACAAAAAGCCACATGGCTGGGGCAGGGAGAGTCTTTTATAGAGACAGGGGTGGGGCTTGTAGGGGCTGAGGTGGGGTTGAGTGAGGTAGTGATCAGGGAGTGGAGGAGCCGGTGACATCACTAGGAGGTAGGAGGTGAGCGAGTATTAGGTTACTCTCTAGATGGGACCAGGGGCATGCTGGGAAGAAGGGTTTGTTCTTTGGTGGGAGCAACCATCTTGGCATGACGTCACACAGGGGAGGGGGCAAGGCACCATAGGAAGAGGGCAGCTACTATATATAATAGCTGCTGAGGTAGTGGGAGACCTATCAAAAGAGAACTTAAGACTCCACATACGAAGAAGAAGAAGACCAGATGGCTATTACCACTGTGGAGAGCCTGGAGACTGATGAAAAGACTACAGTAAGCGAGGGCCTCCTTGGATATGCCCCCTCTGTAAAGAGCCAAAACCCTGGAAGCAAGACTACCCTCTCTTCTGAAGGGAGGAGAGGCTATCTGTTTCCATTTTGGCTGCCCTGGAAGACTGAAGGTGCTCAAGGTCTCTCAAAGCCCCTCTCAGAAAAAGTGGAGATTAATCTGCAGGAGCCTTAGGCAACTCTTGATATGGCAGGTAAAAATATTAATTGTGTGCTGGATACTGGGGCATCAATATCTGCCTTGCTAAAATTCCCTGGAGCTCTACTTTTTGTTTTTGTTTTTTGGAGACAAGGTCTCACTATTTGTTCCAGGGTGGCCTTGAACTCACTGTGTAGCCCAGACTGGTCACAAATTTGAGGCAGTCCTGCCTCAGCCCCGCAAGCGCTGGGATTGTAGGTGTGTGCCACCACACCTGGCCTTTTCTTTTTAATAAGACCTGTACTGTGAATTGTGTTGATGGTATTCCTAAGACTAAACACTTTGCAATGCCTTTAACCTGAAAATCTGGGGAACTAATTTTCACTCAAGTTTTCCCACAATGCCCTACCCCATTATTAGAAAGAACACTTTTTCCTCTCTAGGGGTAGCTCTTCATCTTGCACCAAAATATTCATCTCCTTTTTTGGGAGCATTAGTATCTGGCCCACTAGGCAATATATTTAGAGATATACCTAGGGAAATTTTACCACAGATAGATCCATGAGTCTTGGATACTAAAACCCCAGAAAAGGCCTGAGGTTTTCCTTAGAAGATCCAAAGAACCTCATAAATGACAATATACTATTAAGCCAGAGGCCTGCTCGGGGCTTCAGCCTCTTATTTCTAAGTTTCTCAGACAGTCTTTTGGTCTTTTGCCAGTTTCCATGCAACACTCCCACCTTTCCAGTACTAAAATCAATGGAAAATATCAGTCAGTCCAAGATTTTTAGGCATTAATGAAGCTGTAATTCCTTTCCCTCCTATAGTTCCTAACCCATATACTATCTTTTTTTTTTTTGGTACCGGAGATCGAACTCGGCTCCTTGCGCTTGTGCAGCAGGTGGCAAAACCACTGAGCTAAATCCCTGGCCCTCCCATATACTATCTTAATCCAAATACCAAGTGGAACTACAAGGTTTGCTGTCTTAGATCTTATGGATGCCTTCTGCATCCTGTTGCATCCCATCTCACAATATCTGTTTGCTTTTGAATGGATTTATCCTTATACGGTGGAAACTACCCAATGTACTTGGATAGTACTACCTCAGGGATTTAGAGACAGTCTCCACTTATTTGGAAATGCTGTAGTAAAAGATGGGAAAAGGCACAGCCAACAGTCCTTGACCAAGTTGCGGTTAGAATTCAGTAACAGATGGGTTAAATTCAAGGTTCTGTGTGGATAATTAATCTTGAGCCAGTCCTTGAGTCACCCAAGAGAATGGCCAAAGAAGAACAAAAACATGTCAGAAGTCATTTTAGAACTTAGAGTGAGTATCTTAAGAGTGAGTCATGGTAAGCAAGAGTAGCAAAACTAGCTACACAAGATATGCAAGGAGGAACCTTATTCCGAACTTGGGGTGGATTTTTCCTTTTTATCTAGAAGGAGCAAACCAGTTTACTTATCTGACTTAGTGGGTTAGTTGGTATTTTCTATAAAGGACCTTCAGGCCATCTATCAGCTTACAGTTGTAGATCTGTAGTCTCTCTTCCTTGTTTGCTGATGTCTCAAGTGGGTTGGATTTTACCCTTGAGAGGTGAATTGACTATCTCTTCCCTGTACCTTGATGGCAGAGGATGTGGTTAAGAGGGTTGTGTAAGGGGCTTTCCATTTGGGAGTGAATTGTTCCTGGGGCCCACCTTCCTTCCAGATCTTAATTAGTATTTGGCCACTGGGGCAGATCTTGAGTTGACAATTGTTGTTAGTCCCTAGGAGTCTGTTTCTATATTCCTGAAGGGCCTGTTGAAAGCCCTGAAGCAAGTCAGATGTCAGGAAGGGTCTCCACAGAGCATCTCCTATTGGCTGACATTAAGTTTGAATTTGGGGGCAGCCTCATTAAGGCAATTGGGAGATCTGTCTACTAGCACAGCTTGGCTAAGGTCCACTTGAAAGTTTGGTTGGCTTGCTCAACCTTCCCTGAGGACTGGGGCCTCTAGGCAATATGGAAATGGTATTTAATTACCATAACTTTGGCAACTCCTGTATAATTTGAGATGTGAAGGAGGGTCCATTCTCACTCTGGATGGGTCTACCAAGGAGTCACTTCCTTAAGAAGGAGTTTTACCACCCCCAAGGCTTGTTCTGACCTGGTAAGGAAAGCCTCTATTCACCCATTAAAGATATCCGTACACACCAGGAGATGCCTACACCCTTTACATGGAGCCATGTGAGTGAAATCTATTTGCTAATCTTCCCTAGGGGAGGTCCCTTGCCATTATATTGGTTTAGGCAATGGGGATGGATGGGTCTGTGGGTTATGGAGGGCACAGATAGGGGATGCCTTAAAAACTTGGGTTAAATGTTATGGACTTCAGGCCCTATAAAAAGGCTATGCACTATACCATAGTGGTGGTAGCATCCTGCTCTAGGTGGAAACCATCATATAGGACTTAATGACTTTTCATTGTGGCAAGAACAGTCAGGACCCCATATACCATTGTTATATCTGGTGGATCTGGTGTCCAGGGATTTCCAGACTTACCCTCGCTAGGCTGTCTTTCTCTCCAACATAGAGGAAGAGAAGTCAGAGAAGACCAGTGCAAAGCAAAAACTTTATTGCAGGTTTTGCAAGAAGCAGTACAAAGCCACTCTGGGGGAGGAGTGGGGTGCTCAGAGCTGAGTCATCGCTGAATCTGGGGTTGCAGTCCTGTTCTATGGGGTAGGAGTCCCATCTCCACCCCTCTGAAGACTGACACTTGATTGGATGGATATTAGGCTTGTTTGTAGGGGTTTGGTCTTGTGCATTAATAGGGGAATTTGGATAGGCATGGCAGCTTGCACTAGGAGGGGCAATGTCGCCTGCACAGAGGCAGATGTCAAAACCACAACCTATTATCTTCAAACCACAAATCTGCTTGAAAACTGCTTGCTGCTCATAGTCACACAGAGGTTGCTTTTCTACCCTCTAAAAAGGGATTGTGTCTCTTAACTCTTCCCAGGGTTCCCTCCTGTCTCTACTCCACCATTGGTCCCTTGACTCCTCCTCCTCATGAATTATTTGAAGCTCTTCTGTAGAGTACCCTGGTTCCAATTGAAGATCTTGGAATGGGACTATTGGGAGAATTATTGATGGGCCAGGGTTATTTTGGAGGGCAGCCTCTTTGGCAGGCAAATCTGCCTTTATCTGGGAGATAGGACCCAAGGAGGTTTGATGTCCTTGGCAATGGACAACTGCTACTTCACTTGAAAGAATTACTGCTTTGAAGAGGTTGAGGAACTCTGGTCTATGATTTATTGGTGACTGGTGACTAGTCAGATGTTCTCTTTCTTTCTAGTGTGTGCATGGAAGGCCAGAAAGGCATACTCAGAGTCAGTATATACATTGATCCTCTTGCTCTTGCAAGGTGAAGAGCCTGACTGAGGGCAATATATATTCTGCTCTTTGGGCCTGGGTCCCAGGAGGGAGTACTTTTGCTTTCAATGCCCTAGGTCAGGCTGATGCCACCTTTTATGAAACTGCTGCCATCAGTGATTCATGTGTTTGCTGTCCCCGTCAATGGTCCCTCAGATCAGAGAGCCTGTTAAATTTTAGATGATGGTTTGTTTGCACTCATGTTCTACTTGTTGGTTAGTTGGGAGGAGGGTAGCTGGGTTTAGAGCTATGAAACACTGAAGAATAATGTCTGGCTTTTTAAAAAAAATTAAATGTATAACTTTATTATCATTTACTAAACACACACATATACAAAAATTAAAATTATTCAAAGAAAAGCAATGCAAGGGAAAAAACTATAATAATATTCAAATATAATAGAACTCAACCAAAGCAAAACTGAAAAGTGCTTAAACATTTTTTCATATAATTTTAAAAAAATCTCAAGATTAACAAGACATCAAAGGATGTGATTTGTTTTAGAAAGATTTTCAAAACTAATATTAAACAAATAGTGGTCTGAAAAAAAATCTAATTAGCTAGTAGACTGCACATAGGCCAAATTTTTTTAAAATTTAAATTTCAATACAGTCGTGTGACACGTGATGGAAATATAATCTGAGAAATATATTATTAGGCAATTTCATCCATGTGTATCACAAAGTACCACACAGAGTGCCAACTTCTAAGTGCACACTGAGAAGGTATGTGTCAATCATCTGTGATGGCCCTTTGATATTATCTAAATACACAGTTGAACACGAGATACATGAGGCTACCACTGGCATAGCAGCACACTGTTTTACAGTAAACTTTTTTATATAAGTAGGATTATACTCTAAAGGATGAAAAGCACAGCATGATATGACGAGTACCTAAAACAGTAACAGTCATTTATCACACTATTGAGTACTATGTACGGTACATAGCTGTATGTGCTTCTTCTGGAAACATACCCTTCTCTCCTTTGATCTCAGTGACTCTTCCTTGAGGACAACTGTCTCTGTCCCAGTGTTAAAATATATCCCAGATGGGTTATTTTTTTTGTTGAGAAATCTGGACCTTATATTGGGATAAGGCCTTGTAACCCCTCTCTGCTAAGAATGACTAGGTGGGGCTACAAATGAGGTCATCTACAATTGTTTTTTGTTTTTGTTTTTTGGTACAGGAGATTGAACTCAGGACCTTGCGCTTGCAAGGCAGGTGCCAGCATCACTGAGCTAAATCCCTGGCCCAGTTTTTTGGTTTTTAAAGACAGAGTCTCATTCACGTACTGCAGGCCTTGAACTCATTTTGTAGCCCAGACTGGCCTTGAACTTGCAGTGATCCTCCCGCTTCAGGCTTTTGAGTGCACCACCCACTTGGTCATCCACATATTGTAGTAGACCTCCCTTCTCAAGCTTCACCCAGGTCTTTAAGGTCTTAAGCCAAAGTCCACACAAACAGGTGGGGACTATCTCTAAACCCCTGAGGCATGACAATCCAAATATACTTTTGGCAGAGCCCAGTTTGAGGATCCTCCCATTCAAAGGCAAACAAGTATTGGGAACTAGGCTCTGTGGGAATAGAAAGGAAGGTGTTCTTGAGATCAAGGACAAAGAACCAGGTAATGTCTTCTAGGATCTGTGCAAGGAGGGTGTATGGGTCTGTCACAAGGGGGAAAATAAGCACCACTGCCTCACTGATGGTGCTGAAATCTTGCAGTGATACTCTCCTGATGGCTTGATTACTGGTAAGGTATATTGTACAGGGACTGGCAGGTACCAGCAACTCTAGGCCAAAATTTATCAATAATAGCCTAGCCTCTCTTTTGAGGGAGTACTGCCTTTTATGAGGATATACTGTAGGTTAGGTTCCTTGAGCTGAGTGATTACTTGACAGCCTGCCTTTGGGGTGCCATTGTACTATACTTGGGGATCAACTCCTGAGAAAGAAATTGGGCCTCATAGGGCCAGGTTGACTGGGTCCCTGGCAACCAGGACCTAGGTTGCCATAGGTTTGAGGGACAGAGTAGCCTTTAACTGTCTGACCTGTGCCTGCAAAGAGCAACTAGGAACACAAAAAATGGAACAGAAGAAAATAAATAAAACTATTTGTAGGATTTCTCCAAAGGGGCCTTAGCTCCTGGCTGGCTTGCCAAGATGCTACCAGGGTGAAGGAGTCTGAGAAGAGTGAGTTCCTAGGTTCTTGTGTGCAACAAACAGGCAATTGGATGTGATACTTGATGGTAAGGAAACAGCAGCAAAATTTATTAAGGCTATAGTTGCTCAGAGTGAGCAGGCTCATGCCAGTGAAAGGAAAATGGTATGAGTGCCAAGGGTACAGGGTTGCTGTGTCTACTGTACACAACCTTTCCCATAATTCATTGTCTTATAATGTATGAGATGCATTTTGTAAGAAACAAAAATTTATTTTGTTATTTTTTATT
>NW_004624814.1:11041466-11063362 GCF_000247695.1 Heterocephalus glaber
AGTGGGTCCAGGTGGTTGAGTATCAGAGTGTTCCATCTCATTTCCCTTTGGAGTTGCTATAGGTGATCTGGAAGTCTGGTTTTGAGACTTATTTAGGTGTTTTCTCATTTTAACTGCAGGGCGGGGGGGCTGTTGGCACCTGCATGGATTAACTCCTCTGATCTGTGAGAGGTGGGACAGGGGCTGGGAGCAGTGGTAGAGATGGTGACCCAAAAGCCCTTTCCTCTGGGCTGGGAGCACCTGCTGCCATTTTTCACCCTCCTCCTCCTAAATTCTATGCAGTTTGATTTTAAGCATTCAATTTAAAACATTCTTCAATCTGTCATTAATATTAAAATAATGAAAAGATATATAGAAACACTTGCCAAGGATTTAGCTCAGTGGCACCATGCCTTCCTCGCAAGTGCAAGGTCCTGAGGTCAATCTCCAGTGCCAAAAACAAAAACAAAAAACAATAAAAAAGATATATAGAAACACAAAAATGTGATACAGAAAATGAAGTTTCTCTCAAAAATACAGTTTCTTTGGGTATTGAAGATAGTAAGAAAAGTACATTTAATGGTCTTGACTTTTTTTTTTTTGGTACCAGAGATCGAACTTGGGTCCTTGTGCTTGGGAGGCAGGCGGGGGAACCACTGAGCTAAATCCCCAGCCCCTAGTCTTGACTTTTTGATAAATAGAGGATACTAAAAATCTTGTTTTGTTTATTTATTCATTTTTTAAGAGTAGGAAAATTTATTGGGGAATAGAATGTGGAATAGGATTAGCTCCTGAGAAACAGAAGGGGTCCCAAATGGGTTGCCAATGAGCTCACCTCTCTGCCTGCCTCGAAAGTGAAAGGTCCCAAGTTCAATCTCCGGTACCCCCCCCCCCAAAAAAAACCAGCAAAGAAAAGAGCCCACATCTCTAAGAAAGTTTTATAGAGCAGAGTCACTAAGAGTGGGTACCACGTGGGTCAAATTATAAGCAATCAATGAGATTACAAGTATGGCCACTTAGCTAATATTGATCTAATAGTATCAAGGGCATATGGTTGACATCATTAACCTTGGTTGATAATCTATAGTCTTAGTCTTGTCTTTAGTTTTAGTAGTCTGGAAAGGATGGCCTTCTCTTAATGAGATAATGGTTTATTTACATGTGGAATTTTAAAAGCGTGTTACCAATAATCTCAAGCTTCCTTTGGGAAGTATGTAAATCTAGCCATTGTCACTTTAATCTACTTCAGATGCCTTCCAACTTTTTCTTTTTTGGTGCTGGGAATGAACTCAGGACCTTGTGCTTGCCAGGCAGACGCTGTGCTGCTGAGCTATAGTCCTGGCACTAACTAGTTTTTAACGTGTTCTCATCTTCTGCACTGACTCCCTCGAGGGCCTAGCCCTGTCTGACTGCTTATAATATTTCTACCTAACTTAGCTATCTGTAATATTTCCCCCTTTAAGCTGTCCTTAACTGTGGTTAGGGGAGGATGGGTGTAATTTCCATCTAGCTGCTTCAATCTGAGAAGGTTTGGTGTAGGGGAGACCATAGTCAGGGGATTTCTCCAAAGAGCTACTCTAATGGGCCTTGGATAGAAGTCACGCTGCAGCTTAGTTATGAACTCCCTTTACAAGGTTGATCCCAGTAAAAGGAGTCTGGCACATTTGTCATTGGTTCCATCTGTATGATCACTTGGAGTTTGGCAGCCTCTAGGCAAAAGTAAGCAAATTTTCCAAGAAATTGAAGCATATATAATCAAAGCATGAGCACTAGAATGGAAAATCAGGTTGGGGAAAGAGCCACATCCAGAAACTGCTCTTAAGGGACTGGAAGAGTAACTGTAACCAATTTGCTCTTAGACCCCTCTACTGATGGAGATTATCTGTAAGTCTGATATTTCTTTTCGTAAGTCCTTTTAGTTTTAGGTGTAAGAAGATGAGAGTTTGGTGGTTTTGAAGGACAATTTTAGCTAAGGAATTTAAAGATCCTTGTTGAGCTTTCATAGCTTCCATCATAGTTTTTTAGTCTCACTGAACCATAGCAGAGGTAAGTTACCAGCATAGCTGGAAAATACCAGAAGGGGCCAGCAATTGGAGCCCCCTTTTATACAAATTTTTATTTCTCTGGTATTATTTTTATACATCTTTTAGTTATACTTTCTGCTGGGTGTTTAAGAACAAGTTAAAGTGAGACCTGTTTTAATCAAAATTAACCTTTTGCTGTCTATCAAAGTCAGGTAAGGCTTCTCAGGGATTACTTTTGGAACCATGGGCAGAGCTTCTCAGCTCCTTTGCAGTGTCAGCCGCCACAATGGGTCAGGTCTTGCTTTACCATGTTGCTTTCTGTGAAAGTGTGGGAGATTTTTTTCCCTCTTTGGTGACCCTCTTTTTTTTTTTTTTATTAAGCTTATTGGTATATTTTAGGAATACAATATGATGACATTCATCATTGAGAGCTTGTACCTTTACATGATGCATCTTGGTTCTTATTTTTTTCCCCATTTCCCTTCCCTCCCTTTACCCCCTCTACCCCTTCCTATTTACGAAGACTTTGTTTCCATTTTTTCCTTTTCTTCTAGTTTTTCTTTTCCCTTCTTTCCTTTTCCCTTCCCCTCCCACTTCCCCTACTCCTTTAGACCTTTACTTCCTATTTCACATGATCAATTATACATTTGATCCTTTTAGTTTTTCACACCAGAGATGATATTTATTCATGTGTGTCCTATTTATTTCACTTAAGAGTATCGCCACAATGTGCATCCATTTAGCTATAAATGTCTCTAGTTTCTCATTCTTCATGGCTGAGCAGTACTCCATTTTATAAAAAAATACATCTTTATCCAGTCTCCAGATGATGGGCAATTTGGCTGTTTCCAAGCTTTAGCTATTACAAACTGTCCCACTATAAACATGGATGCACATGTATCACTATGGTATGATTCTTTCAATTCTTTTGGGAAGATACCCAGCAGGGGAATAGCTTGGTCAAATGGGACCTCTAATACTAGTTTTTTGAGGCATCTCCATATTGCTTTCCACAGTGGTTGCACTAGTCTGTACTCCCATCAATGATGGAGAGGGGTTCCTTTCTCCCACAGCCCCGCCAGCATTTGTTATTGGTTGATTTCTTGATAGCAGCCATTCTTTCTGGGGTGAAATGGTATCTCAGTGTTGTTTTCATCTGCATCTCTCGAATGACCAGTGATGTTGAACATTTTTTCATATGTTTATTTGCTGCTTTTACTTCTTTGTCTGAGAAATGTCTGTTCATTTCAGATGCCCATTTTTGAATTGTGGTGACCCTCTTTTTTGGCACACTTACATTCACTGATTCCTGTCCTCTGGGCTCTAGCAATCCCCCTACTTAGGAGGTTGGGTGACTCACCAAAGTTGTAGGATCCTGTAGAAAAGGTTCCCTCATGTCCTGGGTCATTGTTGACCTTGAAGGGTGAGGGCCAAAATATTGGCTGTTTTCTTAGTCCAGTTACCTTTCTAGTTCTGGTCTCCAAACTTCAGTTGTTGAACATCCAGAAGAGAAGGTCAGTTATATCAGTATTGCAGTGGGAGCCATGTTAACTATTATAATCTCATCTGAATATCAAGTACTTTGAAATATAAAGCTAAGACAGACGACTGTTATTTCTTACCAATCATGGTTGTTTTAGTAGTTGAATTCCTGCAGAATGTTAACACAATTATAAAGTTTTACAGAGAAAACTTGAGATCAAGACCCACACATAGTATTTCAGCATGACAATCATATTATCTTTGAAACACATTTAAATGTCTATCTTAGTATAGAATAGCCTTTTTACTTTGTTTTTATTTTCATTTTTGGTACCAGGGATCAAACTCAGGACCTTATGCTTGCAAGGCAGGCAGCAGAACCACTGAGCTAAATCCTTGGCCCTTAGAGTAGCCTTTTTAGTCAGTCATCTCCATCTAATACACAAAGAAGCTCTCACCTAATTTGTTATCCTTTAATAGGATGTCATCAGAGAAGTGTGTGAAATTGGACTGCTCAGTGCCTGAGGATCTCTAAATTTAGAAACACATATATAACATGCAAATCATATAAGCTTTTTTTCTTTTTAAGTTTTAGGTTTGTAACTAAATTGACTAGTCAGAGATTTTTATTTATTTTTATTTTTATTTTTTGGTACTGGGGATCAAACTCAGGACCTTGCACTTTCGAGGTAGGTGCAGTGCCACTGAGCTAAATCACCAGCCCAAGTCAGAACTTTTTATAGGCCAACTAACAGAGATCTTTGTAATGAGAATCAGAAGGAATAAAAAACTTTTATACCTGTGAAAGCAAAGACTGTGATAGTCAATCCGACTCCATCTTGTGCCATTTTGTATCTGTGCTTGGACAAAGCACCCAAAACCCCTGCATCTTGTTTGGCAGTAAACTTGCTGCAGTTGCAGGATGTTTTGTAGCTCACCTAATATGTGAAACTTCCTTGTGCTCCCTCCACTAACCTGGCATGGTTCTGCTTCTGTGAGATTGCACTTGCTCTCCCTTGAGCCCTCCCCAACTGAAAGCATGATTTAAAAGGAGAAATCAAACCGATTCCCATTGCTGAGAGAACTTTCTGGGGTCTAGCTCCCCCTTGGCCGCCAGCTATAATAAACAGCCTCAAATCAGGCACAGAGTGTGGTGCATCTCTATTGTTCTTACTTGCTCATTCATAACAAGACTGTTTTTAATATAGGCCCTAAGCTGATGGTTTTTAAGTTTAGTTTATAAGTATTTTTCATGAATAAAACTATACTTCTTTCAGCAATTGAAGTGAAGAGGGATATCCCTTCTTCCTTGAATTTCATTTACCCATGTGCATGTAGCTAGAATTTCATGCTGTTCAGCTCAGGGAATGCATTTTCCCCCCCAAAATCTGGCTGTGGATGTTTCTGTCTAGATACCGGATATCAACCCATCTCCAACCACAGGGCCATTTCCATTGGTTATGTCTTGCTGGATCCTCTACCAAGAGCTTCCCTTAAGCTGCTCTACTTTTCCAGGAAGGAGACAGCTGATTGAACTTCCTTGGCATTCTAGACTTCCTCTTTTTGTTATTTATCTTGGACCACTGGTCTTTCTACCTGCCTGAACTCAGTTCCATTATTACCACTACAGGTATCACCTTGCTTAATCTGGTGACCAGAATATAGGTGCTGTGTGTATTCCTATAAGTTTTACCTATGTAGAACCTGTGTATCTTTAGCTTTTAGCTGTGCACCAGCACTAATGATTATGGTTATTATATTAGTGGTACTAACATTGTGTTGGCTTACACCTCCATTGGTCCCTCCAAGTCTCCCCATTATTTCTAGGAGGCATGACATGGTGGTGCTTCCTCTTCTTCCACTTAGAGCTCCTTGCTGAATAACTATTTGACTAGTTACATTTTACTGTGTAAGAGAGGGGACTCCTTTGCAGAAGGTGAAAAGTTATTTATTTATTTTTATTTATTTATTTACTTATTTTGGTACAGAGGATCAAACTCGGGACCTTAAGCTTGAGGGGCAGGCGGCAGAACCACTGAGCAAAATCCCCGGCCCTATTTATTTATTTTTTGTGGTACTGGGGATTAAACCCAGGGCCTTCACATAAAGGTACATCACCAGCCCATTTTTTATTTTTTATTTTGAGACAGGGTGTTGCTAAATTGCTCAGGCTGGGCTCAAACTTATAAGCCTGCTGCCCTCGACCTCCAGAGTGCTAGGGTTATAAGCATGAGTTCACCATGCTTGGCTGAGAAGCTATTCTGTGTGTGTGTGTGTGTGTGTGTGTGTGTGTGTGTGTACTGGGGATCAAACTCAGGACCTTCTGCTTTCCAGGCAGGTGTGGTGCAACTGAGCTACATCCCCAGTCTCAGAGAAGCTATTCTTAAAGTGGGTCCTCTGTCTTACAAAGTAACTATCCAGATCTCTCCAAGCAACGTAGGTCAGGGAAGTGGAGAAGACCCAAGATGAAAGCAGCATTTCTAGGAGAAGCTTAATTGTCCTGTTTTCAGAAACCCACATGTTGAGCAGCTATTTGACTAGTTCCATTTTGTTGTGCACCTGCTAGTAGGAAACAAAACAAAACAAAGCAAACCAAACAAACAAGGACAAAAGCATGAAGGACATAGTATGGCAAAACATAACGATCAAAAGGGGGAAAATCAAGGGACCTGGTATTTAGCTCAGCATGCTACCACCTGCCTCACAAGCACAAAGTCCTGAGTTCAATCCCCAGTACCAAAAAAAAAAAAAAAAGGGGGAAAATCAGATGATACACAGGGACAGAACATTTTATTTGCATCATCTTAAATTCAGAGAACTATGGTTAACTCTATGCTCAGTTTACCTCTATGTTTATAGCAGAAGAAAAGTGACAGACTCTGGCAGGGCTCTGTTAATGGTGGATATTGCATATTCTCTTATTATTTACTAGAAGTAAATCCGATACCATGTGACAGCCCACTCAGTGTAAATAACTTCAGCCTAGGAAATGTAAACTTGCACAATTCTGACCTTATTTTCTATATATTTTGAAAAACAAACCCATGAATCACAGCCTAGCAGACACTGTCTAAGGAGTATGTAAAACAGAGGTTTTAATTCTATTTATTATGTTAATAATAATAATACTTAACACTTCAAGGCATGATAGTGTTAAACTGGGAAAATGAGAGTACTTTAGTAGGTTTACAGACACTCAGCAGCAATCTCACGAATAATCACAGTCAGTGGAATACTTTCAGAGATGAGGAATGAGAGTTTAGTTTTAAAGGGGGGGATTAGGGATTAAACAAGTAGCAGGAGATCACACAGCTGACATTAAGTCTGTCTAATTTTAAAGCATAACTTTTTTTCTCTAACATAGCAATCCCTCTTCAATTAGAGAATAATTTAGAATCCTCAAATGAAAAATATGTGACTTTAAAAATGGTATTGTCTGTAATACTATTTTGGCTTCCCTGTTCTATTATACATAGAAAAATGTAGGAAGAGAGAAATGAAATGACTTGCTAGCAACAGACTGCGTGGGACTTTAAGGGCTGTGCCTGGAATGACCATAGTGGTCTTCCAGTAAACAGTAACTTCTCTATCTCTTACTCAACGTTCAGATCGCTCACTCTATTTAAAACCTGTCAGAAAGCCAACGACTAGTCTCCCAAGCCATGCTCCTACCACCAAGCAGTGAACCTCAGCATTCATTGAAGGTCTACTTGCTTGTGCCTGGTACTGTTTGGTGCTGTGGGGAATGGCAAAACAGGACCAGACAGGGTCTCTGCCACCCTGTGCTTGTAATCTAGGTGGAGAGATAAGACAAAAATACATGACACAGTTACAGAATCTGTCAGAATGTAATAAAGTGCTAAATTGTGTGGTACAGACAATTAGAGAACAAGACAGTATATAATAAAGTGCTAATTGTGTGGTGCAGACAATAAGTATAATAAGAGTTCAGTGAAGGGATGGTTGAGTGTGGGTGCAGTCTTCAGGGAAGGCTTCTCATCATGTCATTGCTGCCGAATTTACCCAGAGCGTGATGTGAAATGGAATATGAAATAGAAGATGGATTCAGAGCGGAATAACGGTGCTGTATTGTAGCTCTTCTCGGTCTGGATGAGGACAGAAAGAGAAAGAGTCCTTTGAGAGATGACATTCTCCATTAAAAAAATCAAACAGATAAATACTTTGTTTTCTTTATTTCTTATGTTATAGAATATTCCCACAGAAACTTAAAATCATATGTAAAATTGAAAACTGCCTTAAATATACTAGGAAAGCTGTTTTTTATTTTTAAAGGAACCAGATTACAAATCCTTTCTATAAATCAAGACTATTTTTGCTTTATAGATAATCACTTAATAGTTTATAATTATACATGATTTGTTAAAGCAGATAGTAAATAGGTACTCTTTATTCCTTAACACAGGTAGTAAATAGGTACTCACATATACTATGGATGGGATTGGGAAACCTTTTGCAAGGTAGTTCGGCAATGTGTACCTTAAATCTTGACAAACTGCATGTTCTTCAGCCTACCAGTTCTTCTGGGAATTTATTGTAAGGATGTAATAATTATGGCTGATTGTAAGAATAACTTTTCTGCAATAATAATTATGATGGAGTTACAAGGAACTAGGGACAATCTATTTTAAACACCCTCAAATAAATGACTGATAAAATAAATTGACATATTTATAAGGTGGAATGTATAGTTACTAAAATGGTACTATAAATACTTAATGTGTTAGAAACTGCTTACAATATATAAATAAGTGAAAAAAGCAAATTTCTCAAACTTGTAGAATATGATTCTATTTTTGTTAAAAATACATTTCATGTAGAGTAACGTATCTGAGTGTTAAGGTTATATCTAGTTTCTCCTTTTCTTATGTTCTGTGAAATTTTCAAATGTTTTCCAAGGATCATGGATCAAATCCTATGTTTTTCTGAATTAATTTGTTTTGAAAGTTTGGATGATGTTAATTTGAACTGTCATGCAATGAGTTTCTTCAGTGGGATAGATCTGTCCTAGACAATCATCAGAAGCATTTCATTCTTTTGAATTGTAAAAATTCCTATTAGCAGAATATCTCCCTTCTTTTTGTGAACTCACATCCATGTAGGAGCTGTTTGAGAGGAATGCACATTCTAAGGCTTACACAGCATGACTTTTTGGTAGCAGAGCATGCCAGAGGGGGTACAAAGCTCAGGGCATGGATCCATTTTTAAGACTTTTAGAATACCAAAAAAATCTAGATGTGCCAAAAAATTTCAAAAATTAGTGTATTTTAACTGTTTATTTTGAACAAATTGAAACTTTTAACATGGAGAATATAAGATCAGAAAGTAGTACTCCATTGTGGAATTCAGGCCAAAAGAAGCCCTGCTTGGAAACCATGTGGAGGATGTGGAATTATTGGGGGGGAAAATTAGAAAATATGTGGAGAGGACTTTGGAATTTTTATTCCAGGGGATTTTCTATGTCTAAAGTGAAAGCAAAACAGTCTTCCTCTATTCTGAGAGCTTTAAATAGAACCTTTCTGAAAGGGGCCTTTCTCTGAAACATTTCAATACAAAACCACATTATTTTCTCATCCTATGACTCAGTGTCTTCCATTTCCTAGGTTTTGACTAATTTAAGGTTTTAAAATATACATGTTTCAATCCCTTTTAGTTGATAATTTTCTATTTTTAACTTCCCCATCTAACTTTTCACTTTTCAGTGAAAATAAAACGTGGCAAGTTGGAATTTCACCTCCTCTCCTATACCCAGAGAATGTAGAGGAAATTCTTGGATACCCAGGTTTTGAAGTTAATTTTTAAAATTAATTATATTGGTACATTTAAGGTATACAATATAATGACATTCCTCATTGGAAATTTGAACCTTTACATCTTAGTTCTTATTTTTTCCCCATTCCCTTGCCCTCCCTTCAACCCCTCCACCCTTCCCTATTTACAAAGACTTTGTTTCCATTTTTTCCTTTTTTCATATTTTTTCTTTTCCCTTCTTTCCTTTCCCCTACTCATTTAGACCTTTTCTTCCTACTTCACATTATCAATTATACATTTTGAACCTTATTTACACTTTTAGTTTTTCACACCAGAGAAACTATTTGGTATTTACACATATGTGTCCTTTTTATTTCACTTAAGAGTATGGCCTCAATATGCATCCATTTAGCTATAAATGTCTCTAATTTCTTATTCTTTATGGCTGAGTAGTATTCCATATATACAAAAAACCACATCTTCTTTATCCAGTCTCCAGTTGATGGGAAATTGGGCTGTTTCCAAGTTTTAGCTATGACAAACTGTGCCTCTATAAACATGGGTGCACATATATCACTGTGATATGATTCTTTTAATTTTGGGGGGAAGATACCCAGCAGAGGAATAGCTGGGTCAAATAGTACCTCAAATGCTAGTTTTTTGAGGTATCTCCATATTGATTTCCACAGTGGTTGCACCAGTTTGCACTCTCATCAACAGTGGAGAAGGGTTCCTCTCTTCCCACAACCCTACCAGCATTTGTTACTGGTTGATTTCTTGATAGCAGCCATTCTTTTTGGGGTGAGGAGGAATCACAGTGTTGTTTTCATCTGCATCTCTCGAATGACCAGTGATGTTGAACATTTTTTTGTATATTTATTTGCTGCTTTTACTTCTTTGTCTGAGAAATGTCTGTTCATTTCAGATGCCCATTTTTTAATTGGGTGTTTATAGTTGAGGGGGGTCTGATTTTTTGGCAGCAGTATTGATGGCTGTGATAGTCAGTGTCCAGTGTCCAGCAGTAATAATAACAATAGGACCCAGAGTCTAGCAGCACTTGTCAGTATGATGAGCAGCATTATGTCTTCTGAAAATGGGTGTACTTTACTTCAGAGCAGAAGTGTCCAACATTTTGGCTTGCCTGGACTTCACTGAGTGAAGAATAATTGTCTTGGGCTGCACATAAATTACATAATATGATATATATATATATATATATATATATGCAAAAATACTTATTTTATATTTTATATTTGTCGTTATTTTAGGAAGTGACCTATGACCTGTTATTTTAGAAAGTGATCCTGGGCTGGGGATTTATCTCAGTGGTTCTGCTGCCTGCCTCGCAAGCGCAAGGTCTCCAGTTCAATTCCTGATACCAAAAAAAAAAAAAAGGAACAATCCATTTAAATTATAAGACAAATAAAACATGTAAGAAGTAATAAGGACCATTCATTCCTGTGACCATTGTGGATTGAAGGGTTATAAGCGCAGGATTATGTTAGTGATAGCCAAGAGCAAATTTTTTATCTCATCCCTCTCACCTATTTTGACAAGCTAGTATTTATGTATGAGGGCAGTGCTTCCTCTCTGAGGTAGAGAATGATGGCTGGAGGGATCCTCAGGTCTTTGGAAGTCAGTCAGTGCTGTGCTGATAAGCTGGATCCTGAAGAGAAAGCAAAACACCCTGATTTGTAGTAATTGTCAACTACACAGTGTAAATAGTCCTGTGGTGGTCAATTTCAAGTCACCACAGTGGTATCATTGAACATGGAGTTGTGAGGAGATTATGCACAACCAGCTCATGCTAGCTGGAGATGGGCAGCTCCAGCATTGCACCACAGGCAGTTTGCATCTTAAAAGTTTGCTCTTAAGGTAAGGAAACATATAGGCCATAAATCACACCATATAGGTTAAGGTTCCAAAGCCATAGTACCGCATAAAAGCAGATTCCTAATAAAAAGTTTTGTCCTGTGTGCATCTTCAAGCCTGTTGTTCCCCCTCACTTTTTAAGAACTTGCTAATTTTCTTTCTTTCTCTTTTTGTTTTTTGCAGTATTGGGGACTGAACCCCTGGGTACTCTACTACTGAACTTGAAACAGTCCCAGTCCTTTCTGCTTTTTATATTGAAACAGGGTTTTGCTAAGTTCCCCAAGCTGAACCTGAACTTATGATGCATTACCTCAGCTTCCCAAGTTGCTGGGACCGCAGGCCTGGCAAACACTTGCTAATTTAAATGAAAAAGAGGCAGACACCATTTTTTAGGCCTCCACTAAAGAGGACCAAGAGGCTTTTTCAGGATGGGAGCACTTTTTGGGCACCATTGTATGAAGGGGCAATTTTCAGGTTTCTTGGAAAATTTCTTACATTTATTCAGTGCTTTACAGGTTTTTTTGTTTGTCTGTTTGATTTTCCATTAAAAAGTGAGCTTATCAATGGAGGAACTGATATTTGATTCTTTGGACTCCAAATCTGGTGCTTTCTCTACTGTGCCAAACTGCCTTCCTGGGTCAGCCACAGCCTTGCCTGGCTCCTTTCTCTCCCATTGCAACTCAGACAGGATGTTTTCTTTTCACTGCCAGGAAGCTTCTGATTTATCAACCCTTTCTCACTTTCACAAGGGGAAGTTCCCTTGGCCTTTGATGGACTTGCTATTTTCGGTGTCTCCTTAGGTTGAATTCCTGTTAAGACCCTTCTTCACTTGCAGATTGACTCTGACTGACCACGCATAGAACTTTTCCAGGAGTTAGGACATTTCCCAAGTGACAGCACCACTGGAAGGATGCTTGAGAGCTGCCCAAGGAAACTAAATTTCTTTTTTTTAAAAGGGAATTTATTTTTTAAATTAAGTTTATTTATTGTTACATTTTAGGTATACAATATAGTTATATTCATCATTGAGATCTTGTACCTTTTTTGTTTTGTTTGTTTATTTTTTGTTTTTAGTACCAGGAATTGAACTCGGGACCTTGCACTTTCAAGGCAGACACTGGAACCACTGAGCTAAATCCCTGGCAAGATCTTGTACCTTTACATGACGTATCTTGGTTCTTATTTTTTCCCCTTCTCCTGCCCTCCCTTCATCCCCTCCACCCTTCCCTATTTACAAAGACTTTGTTTCCATTTTTTTCTTTTTCTCATATTTTTTCTTTTCCCTTCTTTCCTTTCCCCTACCTCTCCCATTTCCCCTATTCCTTTAGACCTTTTCTTCCTATTTACACTTTTAGTTTTTCACACCAGAGAAACTATTTGGTATTTACACATGTGTTTCATCTCTACAGGTAGTATGTACTGGACCAAGACACTCTATTGTACCACGGATAACATTTATCCACTCTGTTAACAGGACTAATAATGAACTTTTCTAATTCCAGTGATTACTGTACAGGCTCTTATAGCTCAAAATCTTGCTTCATTTGACTATAGAAACAGCCACTGTAGTAGTCATAACTCAGCAGTTTCATTCAAGGAGGGGAGATCAGTGACTCCAGGGGAAGTTGGAAAAGCTTGAATAGCACTTAATGAATGAATTTGTACATTAAGTATTTATTGTGCATTTACCACATCCATGGCTGTATTGTAAGGCTGGAAGTCTCTAAGGGTAAAGTGATGGACTGCCTTCTCATACTTTTGCATAGAGGCAAGGCAGAAGCACACCTGGAGAGTTGTGACCATGACACATACATGGGAAAGATGATGCAAATGTGGAGGGGAAGATGTGCAGCTATGCCCAGGAGAGCAAAAGTATTTTCTTAAGAATGTAAAGCTTGTGCTAAGATTTGATGGACAACAATGACACCAATTATGTCATGCTTATTAAATGCCAGGAACTGTCCTATTCTACATATTTTCCATATATTAACATATTTAATTTTCCAAAATCCCCTAAAGGTTGACACAATTATCATTGCTATAGGAACCTGTATCATGGAGAAGTTAAATAACTTACTCTGTGTCACCTGGCCTGGGAAACAGAGCTGGCATTTGAACCCAACCACTAACCTCTGCACTCTGCCACAGTGACTTGCTGAGATTATGGAAGGATGAGTGGGCACAGGAGGTATGGAGGTCATTCCTGGCTGAGGGACAGTGTAGTGAAGGCCTGAAGATGCAAGAAAATGTGACTTGTTTGTGATTTTTATTTTAAATTTCTGTGAGAAGGCAAGATAGACTCATTGATCATACACACATCATGTTTTGTTCATCACAGAGGTTTCTCTAGAGGACATTTGGAAAGTGATCTATCAACACTTCTTTCTCCCATTATAGTGTTTTCAAGTGGCTGCTGTCCAACTGGTCATTCTGCTGAGTTGTTGGCTGAGGATAATTTTAAATACATCCTGAGAAGAAAAGACTATGAATTTGTTGATTTCCCAGGATTCCTGGAATTCATTTGTTCTCATGCTACTTGAGACCAAAATTACAAGATTGATTTCCACAGAAAATAGCATTTCCAGAAGACAATTATTTGGCATAAGCACAAAGTGTATTCCTGATCATGACTGAAGTTCTTGCCAATGTCAGCTATCCGCCGCAATGTGCACTACTTGTAATACCCAATACTGTCTCAATGAAAAGACAAGTACCCAAATGTACATATATCCAAACAAAATATGTAATGGTAAAAACAAAATGTGGCAGAATTCATCCCAGAATTTATCCCTACTCATAAATGGAGGATAATCTGGCCAATTCCATATTTCTTGCATGGCCTTCTCTCTCTCTCTCTCTCTCTCTCTCTCTCTCTCTCTCTCTCTTTCCCTTCCTTCCTTCCTTCCTTCCTTTTAGTATTTAGGGATTGAACCCAGGGGCTTCATACTGAACTACATCCCTAGGCTTTTATTTATTTAAATTTTTAGTTTGAGACAAGGTCTTGCTAGTTGCTAAATTGCCCAGATTGAGCTGGGTGTGGTGGCACATGCCTATAATCCCACCACTTGGGAGGCGGAGGCAGGAGGATCCCTGCAAATTCGAGGCCAGCCTGGGCTGCATAGTGAGTTCAAGTACAGCTGGAACTACATAATGAGACCCTGTCCTCTGTCTAAAAAAAAAATTGCCCAGATTAGGTTTGAAATTGTGCTCTTCCTGACTCAGTTTCCTAGAGTGCTGGGAGTACAGATGTAGACCACCATACCTGGCTACTTTTCTCTTAATGTACCAGAAGGCCACTCATTTAGCATTTTCCAAGTTCCCATTATAATAAAAACTGATAATAACAGTTAACGTTTTCTAGAGAGCTTACTATGTGATAGGTGCTGTGCTAAGCATCTTAAAATGCTTGTATTTAATCCTCACCATAACCCTATGCAGTAAGAAAAACATAATCCCCAGATAAGTAAACAGAAGGATTAAGAAACTTGCTTATATTACAGAGCTGGTTGATATAGCAGAGATTGATTTCCGCCGCAGGGAGTCTTTGACCAGGACCTGTGCTCTTTCAGCTGCTGTGCCATGTCATGCCCTTGTGTGTGTATGAGGTTCACCAGCAGGTATGATACAGGACAACAAACAGCACTCAAATCAGAATGAAAGAGGTGAAGAGCACTGGCTTTCAGCATTGTGCCACTGATGCCTGTGCCAGCCTCATCACTAACCTACCCCTTTCACACTACTTCCTGCTGCCAGAAGCATATTCAAATGCATGTGAGAAAGAGTGATTCACATTATGTGAAGGACATTGGATTGCCACTGATTTATGAAAGTATAAACCCTTTACACATTTTCGTACAAGAGGATAGTATGGATAAATCTTAGGACACAAGGAGGGTGTCCAAAAGATAAAATCCTTGTTTGTTTGAATAAATCAACTTAAATTTGGCTCTGGACACCTTTTGAGCTTGCAGGAAATGTAGCTTCTGTCATCCTGGGCGAATCACCCTTATGTCCCAGAACTTTGCTTCAAGGTCTGGGGTCTTTTGCAGGGCCAACATGCTGTGGTGGACAATCATTGCTGCTGGTTTCACTGAGAGATCTCTTCGGCCTTGGAGCCCTGGGCCCAGAACCCAGCTCCCTGTGGCTATTCACGGCCTTTTTCTCTAAGGGACGTTGAGTCAATCTTTCCCTAACCCAGACCTTCTTTTTCTCAGGGAGAACTCATTCCTTCGGATGTACTTAATTCTTATCAAAACCCATTTTCCTCAATGAATTTTGTTCTTTGAAAAAGAAAGAAAGCTATGAAGTAAGGTAAATTTTCTGTTTTCTTTCTTGCCACAAACCTCTTGCAAAGAGAGAAAGCAATAATTAGGAGAGGAAAAATGCAACAAAAATAATAATCACTGGTCATTAGAATGGAATTTACTGGGAAATACATACCCTTCATTTCTTTTTATTCTCCTTCTTTACAAAATATAAGTAACTTTGCTTTTAATTATAAAGGATGCCATCCATTTAACAGAAAAGATAACTACAGTTTGGTGTATATTTTTTTCAGACCTTTTCATTATTCACATATTTAACACTATTCAAGAAATCATTGTTGAATGCTTACTGAGCCTTGTAAGCTTTGATAAGGAGGTTAGATTTTTTTTTGTATTAGTATGAATGTGCAGTATATAATGTTTACATTCCTTGTGTGGAGTTGGTACATACGCATAATACATCTCAATTCCTTTTTCTCCCTTTGTCTCCCTTTCTCCTCCCTCCAGCTCTTGATCCTTTGCACATTTGAGAAAAATCAATCTCCCTACTTGCTATTTTCTATCTTTTATTTTGCTCTTTATTTATAATTTGGATTTCTCATATAAGACCGTCTGCTTTATTTCACTTAATATTATGGTCTCAAGGTGCATCCATTTTCCTACAAATCACTCAAGTTTGTCTTTATGGCAGAGTAGTACTCCGTTGTGTATAAATACCACATTTTCTTTATCCATTCATGTGTTGATGGACATATAGGCTGCTTCCAAGATTTAGCTATTATGAATTATGCTGCTAGAAACATGGGTATGCATGTATCACTGTACCACAAGGTTAGACATTATTTGATATCTCAACCCAGTAGAGGTCTTCTTTACATGTCTTAGTGATCACAATGTCTGTCCCATGAAAAGTGGATTATAAGAATAGGAGACCGTTAACCACAGTCCAAGTAAGAGATGATGATACATAGGGTAAGGTGGTAGTTGTGGAGGTGGAGAGATGAGCAGAGATGCTGGAGCTGGCTGGAAGACACAGACAGGACTGGCTGGATATAGAGGTAATGGATTGTGTGGAATCAAAGATGGTTTCTAGATTTGGAGCTGAAGCAGCTTTGTGAATAGTGGTGCCATTTACAAAGATGGGAAAGGCTAGGGGAGGGTGATGTTCTTGATTTCTTAAGTTTCTCCTCTGGAAAAGCACTTCCTAAGTTCTGGGATCCCCTTAGAGTATTGAGCAGTGATTCTAGGGGGTGAATCCTCACCAGGGAAGGGAGGGATGATCCAAAATGCTGCAGGAAGGACATTTAAAGCTTGTATTTCAACTTGTTTTTCTTCCCATCCCTTAAATTTACATTGCTGTGCATGTCTTATATGTATCAGTATAGTTTTTATATAGAACACTGTACTGATATACATACCACTTATAAATAAACAAGAATGATTGAATACATAAGTGAATAAACTTCCAGGAAGCATACTGCAATGTACTGAGAAAAAGTGATTCAGGAAGGACACTGAATCAGCACTGATTTATAAAGGTGCAAATCCTTCTCACATTTTTTTTTTTAAACTGCCACTTGATACCTTTAATCAACACTACATCAAGTCTCAGGCAAGATACTGAAAGGACGATACTCAAATGGAAAGATAGTAACTTCCTTCCTTGATAGGCAATCTCTAGCCATCGATCAGAAGCTCAGTTATTTGATGGGTTGGGAAGCAGTACCGTTGAGTTTTCTTTTCTGACCTGGAGAGACCTTCCCACATTTTTGTATAAGAGGATAGTAGGGATAAGCCTTAGGGCACAAAGAACAATTGTTTATTTACCACTTACAAAGAAACAAGAATGATTGAATAAATGAGTGAATACACAGAGTTGTGCCAGACAGCTAGCTGTTCAACACTACCTTCATTTCAGAATATACAATTTCAGCTGGCAAAGCTGTTGCCTCCCTTGCAGGTGGGTCCGACCAGTTCTCTCCACTCTCTGCTAAGTAGAAGTGATAAATGTCGGCTCTGCACCAAGGTTTTTAAGAAGAAGGAATGCTTCCTTTATACTCACTCCCCTTCTGCAGGTTTATATGCAAAAAAATGGCTAGCCTCTAGACATGTTGGAGGTCCAAGAGGCAAGGAAATGTTGGGAGGGGAGTTTCTCTCATGTACTAGGAGCACCCACCTTACACTGTTAAACGAGCAGAAATAAACTGAGGTATTTCAGCCCTTACACATGTTTGGGTTTCTTTGATATTACAGCCTAGCTTACAGGAAGCAGCTTAATATTTTTATTTCTGTTGACTGTGTGCATTTTCAAATTGTGTGAAGACTACTTGTTTA
This sequence comes from Heterocephalus glaber, assembly GCF_000247695.1. The sequence continues at coordinate 11,059,192 of NW_004624814.1, forward strand.
AGCACTTGCCAAATGAAAATGAAATAATGTTGTTTTGTCTGATATATCAGACCCAGGGGATAGCAGGTCACCAGTGCTAAGCCATACCCTCATGTAATCAAAAGCTGTAATCATCATGAATGGTGTCTAAGCTGGATGAGTTTTGTTTTTGCACAAGGGAAAATAGTGAAATTTTTAGGAAGATTTGCAAATTTAGATTATTATTAATTATAAACAACAACTACTTTCTTGGTAATCTAAAGATCATCATAGAAAATGTGGAAGTATTCAAGAACATTATTAGGAAACATTATTGAAACTTCAGCAAAATGGAACATTTGTTTGACATGGATTTTGCTCAAATTTGCAACTACCTTAATCTCCTTAGAGTTTAATTTAGATTGTCTTCTTCTCAGGACCTTGCGCTTACAAGGCAGGCGTGGTGCCACTGAGCTAAATCCCCGGCCCTTAGATTATCTTCTTTCAAGCCCCATGGAAGTTTTAAGATTTCAGTATTTCCCAGTTACCTTTGTCAAAGAAATGAGAGTTCACTGCATTCCTCTTTCCTTCTTCCCTGGATTTGGATGGTGAGACTCAGAAAGCCTCCTTAGCACCTTCAGCTTAGGAGAGGAATAGAATGATTCATCAGGGCAATATTCTTGAAAGCCGAGACCAACAGACCATGATTAAAATCAGCTTGCAGTTATATTGGCTGGGGCTGTCACGCCAGCTGCTTGTAAACCTTATAAGATGATAGATGTCTTACTGTTATCCTTGCTGCTCTCCAAAATTTATCAGCAGAAAAGAAAAATGGGGAAAGCCTGTAATTTCCAGAGGTTCCAAAATTCTCTTGCAGCGGTGAGTCGTAAAGGCTTGTTGGATGTCAGTCATGAATCACTGGACATTTGTGTGATTCCTGAAGTGTCAGTACTCTGACATTGTAATCAAGAGCAGCAGGGGCATCTGGACGAGAGGGTCAAGTGGTGTTAAGAGAGCTGCCACACAGATCCATTTGTCTTTCTAACCTGAAGATTTTAGCAGTGACTGTTAAGGGAAAGCATGTTACTAATAGGGAAGCAAAATTCTGCAGCCTCACTCAGACAAGATTGGGCGAGTTCAGGGTAGTATGGCCACAGACTTCAGCTTCACTAAATAGGGACAGATTAATGGTTTCAGAGAAGGGAGGTCCTACATGGGTTTAAGAGCACGGTGCAGCAATATTGGTGTCATGGAAGGAGACAAGGTCTATGTGGATGAGGGCCCAGGGATGGCTGCCTAGGGAGGCAGAAATATAGATTTGAACATGTCATTTTGGGTCTTGATGCTAATTTCCTTCCTTTCCCCTTGCTGCTCCTTTCTCATACCAAGTGAGCTAAGAATAAAAATGCTGGAACCTGCTGTTTTATTTTCCACTCAAGAAACTGATTAATGAGGGCTGTTTGGTTTAATCAATGGTTGTCTATTTCAGCTTAGAAAACACTATTTTGGGGAGTGGAAAATATTGGCAATCTTTCACCTCATGAAGAGCTGCATTATTTTGCAAGTGGTTAAAAGAACAAACTTTAGTAGTAAAGAAGCCAATGATAGATATGTGTTCCTCCACCTGGGGTAGTGGTAGTACCTGTGTGACCTTGAGTGGTCATTTCAGTTCACATGAACCCTAGCCCCTGCACCATGAAATGGATAATAATATCACTTGCCTCTTAAGTTTGTTGTGAAAATTGAGCAAGAGCCTTGTACATATATAGTAAATGTTGGATAAATGTTGACTCTATTATCTGCATTTCTTTTCTTCTTTCTTATTTTTAGAAATAAGATAGAGAAGATACTTCTCTGGGTACTTTGGATTTCAGCCTCTGCTTTTGCTTAAATTTCCTGCTGAGTATTTTCTGAACTCCTACTCATCATTATTGAATCTGGAGGGTTAGTGTCACCCCCATTCATGATGTCTGAAACATTCTCCTCTGTGACTTGCCTTAGGAAGTTAAAGTGAACTGATAATGAAGGGAAGTTTGCTTTAATTTCCTGAAAAGCAGCTGTGGAATAATGCTCAGAACACTTTTTTTTTTCTTTTTTGAGATAGGGTCACACTCTGTAAGTCAGGCTGGCCTTGAGCTCACTATATAGCCCAGTCTGGCCTTGAACTCATGGTGATCCTCCTGCCTCAGCCTTCCAAGTGCTGAGATTACAGGCACGCCTGACTCATTATAATTTGTTAAGCCTGGTCACTGTGAGGGACTCTTAGGTACTGTAGAGGTTCAGAGGTGCCATCTCTGCTTCAGGACTGTGTAATATAAACCAGGAAGACAATTCTAGATGCCCCAAATCAGCTTCATGTACACGAATGAGTGGGCAAGATCCACTAAGACCCCAGCTGTTGTGTTGATGGTATGAGGGGTTCACTCAAGCTCTGCACCACTTGAACCTCCTGTAGTCTGAGTGTTCTGCATTGTCAGGAGCCTGCATAATCTACATAATTTTGGAGAAAAATCATTTCATAATTAATGCATGACTATAGCTGTCCAAGGCCCAGTGTCGCCTTGCCCATGAGCTGGCTATGACATGCCGAAACACCATTTTTGCCTCTGGTCACAGCTGAGACCTCAATGGTCCCATGATGCTGTGATACTCAAGGGCAAGATTACATCAGCTAAAGACATCCTGGTTCTTTGAGAACAGAGTAGTAAGAGAAAGGTTTCAACTGTGGAGGGACAAATTCCTCATCAGCTTAACCCATCCCACCTATTATTGTACGAATGGTCTCCTTACTGCCTTCATCAACATAAAAGCCTCACTGACCTAGGATCTTCATTAGCATAAGATCCGCATCCACATAGGATTTCCACCCCTTAAGTCACCTGATGTTCCCTCCAATTATTGTGTGTATCCAATAAGTGATGGCTAACTCAGAGTGTCTTTATCTTTACCCACTCTGAGGCACTGACCTCCTGGCTCCCCATTTACTTTGAAATTATGCAAGACTCTATTGTCTTTTTTTTTTCTTTAATGCTCACTGTCCCCCTTTCTAGGTAGTTGGAGGATTGATTGCCCTCTGATACTACATATCTGAAGAGCAAAGAAAAATTACCCAGTGTCTGCCTGGCCCAGGAAGTAGAAACTACTTTAGGTATCTGAAGTAGATTAATGTAGGAAATGAGGTGCTTAGAAAATTTTTGGAAAAGTTAAGAGGAGTGGGCCTAAGGCTGGGCCTCTAAGAATGGCCCCTAGAATATGGCCACACTGACCCAAAATGGAAATGATTCACTGTGTACCAATTATCAAGGATAGTCAAGGCTTATACTGGTACCACTGACTTCAGTGACACATGGCACAGCTGTGATCTAGATAGAGATCAGGACAGTTTCAGGAAGCTGCCGCTGTTCCCTGAGTTGCCTGGACAGTGGAATGTGGAGCCAGCCTCCTCCATTGCCTTCCCACCTCTCCACACCCATGAACAGAGACTGGATGCCAACATCACTGATGTCTTCCCAACAGCAGGACATGGGTAAGGAGCAGGAAGATGGCTTCTGTCCCCTTCCCACCTTCCAGATCTATGAGTAGTGGATCTAATTGGCAGGACCTAAGTCTTACCTAGTCTTCTAACTGGGGAAACATGGGATAATTCTGCTGGGCATTCCAGTGGAGGAGCTAGCTAGGCATCAGGTATGGAGTGTGAGTTGAAGGGGGTGCACCTGCTGCTTCCTGAGCTATCTCAGACCCTGGTCCCTCTCTCAGTATGAGAGTCCTGCCTCTTCTATTTGTATACTATGTCTAAGTGAGTAGAATAATTAAAGAGCCTTATCTTTGTCAGCATCTGGCCCCAACATAAGGCTACACACCTTTGTGTTTACAAGATAACATGATAAGCACTAAAAACAATACTCTAGGAAGGTTTTTTAAAATTTTAAACTGTTTTTGAATTTTTACCATTCTAGCTAAAATTCTAGACTTTCCCTCCCTACCTTCTGTATGATCTCACTTAACTGTGGTTCACTGGGAATCACTGAGAACCAATCAGATGGGGAGTCATGTGAAAGGGTGTTTGTTGCAAACTGTGAAGTCCTACATAGTCTCGGGTATTATTATCACACACAGTGCCTCACTTGCAATGGGTGCTTTTCATTTCTCTCTCTCTCTCTCTCTCTCTCTACACACACACACACACACACACACACACACACACACACACACA
>NW_004624814.1:11094651-11105503 GCF_000247695.1 Heterocephalus glaber
GTGGCTGCCTGTCTGCAGCGGGGTGATTCGGTGTCTTCCGCGTGACTCAGGACCTCGATAGGGCGTGCACAGACCTGCCTGTGTGCAGTGGGCTGATTCGGCGTATTCCGCGGGACTGGGGACCTCAGTAGGGCGTGGGCAGACCTGCCTGTGTGCAGCGGGGTGATTTGGCATCTTCAGCATGCATTGGTTGACTTTTTGCTAGCAGCCATTCTTTCTGGAGTGAGATGGAATCCCAGCATTGTTTTAATTTGCATTTCATGAATGACCAATGATGTTGAACATTTTTTCATGTATATTTGCCATTTCTACTTCTTCAACTGAGAAATGTCTTTTTTATTTCAGGTTCCCATTTTTGGACTGGGTCTTTAATTTGGGGAATCTGATTTTTTAATTTCTTTATATATTCTAGATATTAGACCTTTGACTGATGATAGCTAGTAAAAAATTTTTCCCCACGCTCTGGGTTGTCTCTTCACTCTGTTAGTGGTTTCTCTTGCTGTGCATAAGCTTTTTAATAAGATGAGGTCCCAATTGTTGATTTTTTGTAGTATTTCCCGAATGGTCTGGATTTTGTTCATGAAACCTTTGCCCACTCCTAAGGACATGGTATAAATTTAAGTTTAGTGATTTTATTTCTTCAACTCCTAAATCAGTACTCTGTACAAGACATAGACATAGACTCAATATATGTTGATTTAGTTAATTTCTTTGAAACTACAAAGTGAGTGGCTGGCCAAAGTGGGTTTACATCTGTTCATCTTAACCCAAAGACCATGCCTGTTGTGTTACTCACATGGCCATTTTATTTTCCCTTTGAATCACAGAGTAATGGGGCTAATGAGATCTTCAGATATCACCTTCCTAGTGGACTGGTGGTAACATCTTCCAGAGCCTGTGGTGTTAATGTAGTTTTCCAGGACTCTGCTGAAGGAGATCTGTTAGCCTTTCATATTATACATTCCCACTTTAAATAGGGGGTAAGTTTTTCTTAGCATATTTCTTTAGGTGACTTGGGTGTAATTAATTTTTACCCTCCAATCTATATAGTTTGGTAAATTCTGTTTCTGGCTCACCAGTCTTCCTCTTAGTTAATCCTACCATATCTAACCTTTAATTACATTAGAAGGAGGGTAAGAAGTTAAGAGTTTGAGTTCAGATTCTGGCCCCACTTTTATTTTTTGGTATGGGGGATCAAACTTAGGACCTTGTGCTTGTGAGGCAGGTGCAGTGCCACTGAGCTAAATCCCCGGCCCTGGAGACAATAATTTTATTAACTTCAGAGGATAGTTTTAATAGCTGTGTCTGTGCAGCACTCAGTGCAGAGCCAAGATCAGAGTAAACCCTCTCTCTGATAGCACTTGCTGCAGAACTGTGGCTAGAGAGGCAAAAAGTGAGGTCATTTCTTGTTAGTGATTCTCAGCACACAGCATTTAGGACTTTATTATGATAGATCAGTTAGGTAGTCAAAATACATCTTTGAGGTGAACCATGATGGGTCCACAGATAGAAACTAAGGTTGATTAACTCCTGAGCATTCTATAGTGGGGCTAAGGGAAGGGTAATTATTCAGTCTCTCCAAGTACACTATTCCATGTGAATCTCTGGGGTTATTACATTCTCTAGTTGGAAGTTATTTTTATCAAGTGATGGTAGAGATTGGGGGTTGGATTGGAACAGAGATTGCATAATTCAGGAGAACATTATGGGCAGGAATGAATGCCATTGATAAAAAGAGCTCTCTCCCTTAAATTGTGGAAGAGGCAGTCTGGTCTCTCTGCTGCTGTTTCCCAGTTAGCATGATTGTTGCTGTTGCCAGGTAACTGCTGGTGCAAGGACTTTTGGGTCTGCTGCTGGGAGAGTGGGAGGGAGGTACAGGGAGATAGCAGTCAAGGTCAAAACGAATGGAAACAGCACTGTCTGTATACACAAATCAGGGTCCCTGAGATCTCCTCTAGGCCTATGGTAAACATGGAAAAAATAAGGAAATTCTAGAATAAAAAGCCAGTAAATATATATTCTTGGAAAAATGATAAAGATTTTGGTTTGTTCTTCTTTTACTCCTTTGAAAAGAAACCTTGATTTCTCATAAATCCCAGAAAACACATACATATGGATGTGACTGCTGATCTGTCTTTAAATCCCTCATTCAAAGGACATGAGTTCCTCCAGTTCAGCAGTCAAGCTCAGGTGCCCTAAATGATACACACTGTCAGCATTAGGGAGAAAATAAGTTGTCTTGTTAGACTCTGGAAGCCCCTTGGAAAGCCATCTCTCATGTTTTTTTCCTCTCATATATTAAGCACTGTCTCTTCCTAAATGGGGAGTAACATAATGATTCAAGAGAAAGGGCAGAAGGCAAAGTGAATAGCAGCTGACTGCAACCAGCATATTTCACTGCACATCTGAAAGCCAAGTATCTCTGAGCACACTTGTGAGTGTAATCCATTTTGTCGTATGGACAGAAACCATGAATGTCAGGTAGAAGGGACCTGGGAGATGGTCTAGTAAGATTATTTATTTCAGGCATGAAGAAAGACAAGTGCTTAATCAAGTGCAGGGATGAGACTGCAGATCAAACCTTCCACCTGAAAGATAGAAAGTCCCTTTAATTCCCTGGCTTCCACACCTTTCATTATTCTCACCATTAACCTTCAGGCCCATGCTCCTCAGAGTACCTCTGAAACTCCCCAGCCTGCCATATGAATTGGCCTCTTCACTCTGCCCAGAAAGAAATGGACCTGTCACTAATCTCTAAGCTGTTTCCCAGACTCATACTTGTTCTCAAGGTCCTTTATTTGTTTAGTCTTGTTAAGTGATTAAATCAGCTTTCTTTATCAATAAATGTTTCATTGACTGTAGCTAAAACAATTTGCTTGAAATTTCTTCATGTCTTCATTTTCTGACTCCACATCTTAGTTATAAGATTGGCCTCGGGGCCAGGGATGTAGCTCAGTGGCGCTGTACCTGCGTGGCAAGCACATGGTCCTGAGTTCCATCCCCAGTACAAAACAAAAAACAAAAAAGATTGGCCTCAAAAAAGGATGCCCATGGGCCTGGGATTTAGCTCAGTGGTTTTGTCACTTGCCTTGCAAGTGCAAGGACCCGAGTTTGATCCCCAGTACCAAAAAAAAAAAAAAAAGGATGCCCACAGTGTGGCTGGTATAGCCTACAGAGATGGTGCTCGTGTAGAATGTGTTAGATTCTTTCAATTTTTAAAAATAACACCAAATAATTGACCTGCGAGAAACTAATTTTACTACAAACTCTAAGCTGATAATTCTCAACTGCATTTAAAGCTATTTTATTTTTTATAGCCATGCACATTTTATTCATTTATATATGCACACTTACCCAACTTGCTCTGACTTTCTTATGGCATTCCTACTAACATCACTCACTTATTATAATGGCCCACACTACCCTCAAATTTTGTTTACAATTAGGAATTTGTACATGGAACAAATCAACTCAGTTCTTAGTGCTCACTATGATGAAGTCAAATAATCCTCATTGTGAATACTTTTCTCCAGCTTTTGGGAAATAATGGTATGTTAACTTAAACATAACCAAAGAAAGTTTCTTAGACACACAAAATACCCAAGGCTTATGTAGCAGAGATGAGGTACTCTGTCCTTCTTAATTGCTATTTTATTTTAAAATATATATTTTCTTAAGCTGCATACAAATAATGTAGGCCACTCTTTATTGATTGTTTACTATATGACAGATATTAAAGTAGACACTCTATATATGTAATTTTATTAAGCATTATCAACAATAAAATTGGGAAAGTATTATTATCTCCATCTAACACAAGTAGAAACAAAAGTTAAGCAATTTGTTCAGGGTCACCCAGTAAGTGGGACTTTTAAAAAAAAATTAACTCTGTAGGCCATGCTTTTGTCACAACATCATTTAACTCCATTAATAGAATGTTTTGGCTTGATTGTCATCTTATTTTTATTTTTATTTTTTTGGTACCGGGGATCTAACTCGGGACCTTGTGCTTGAGAGGCAGGTGCCGGAACAACTGAGCTAAATCCTGGGGCCCTTGATTGTCATCTTAAATAAATGCAACTACAATGTAATGAATTAGCATTTTATGGGCCTTTTAACAAAGCAACTGTTGCTTTTTAACAAATTTCCCCAACATATAGTTGCTTAAAATAGCATTTCTTATATTAGGAGTCATTATTGTTTAATGAGGTTCTCTGGCTCTGAGTCTCTACAAGCTGCATTCAGGGCTTCAGCTAGGCTGTAGGCATCTCAAGGCTGGGCCGGGAAGGGTCTGATTCCAAGCTCACTCATGTGGCTGCTGGCAGACCTCAGCTCCTCCAGTGCTGTTGAGCTGATGGTTTTGATTCTTCCCTGGTTGTTGGCTGGGAGCCACTGTAGACTGGATAGTGGCCCCAAAGACATCAGATCATAATCTTAGGAATCTTTGAATGTTATCTTACATGAGTAAAGTTTTAAAAAGTTCTTTTTTAAAAAAGTGAACTAAAATGTGCATAGTATGAATTTTACCATACAATAAACTTTTAAACAATGAGATTAAATTAAGGTTTTTGAGATGAGGAGATTATCCTAGATGATGAGAGAGGGCCCTTGAACACCATCAGAAATGGTGTATAGGAGAGGCAGGGGAGATTAAACACAGGAGAGGAGAAGGCAGTGTGGTCACAGAGGCAAAGATGTGTGATACAGCTATGAATCAAGGGATGCTGGTGCTACTGAAAGCTAAATGAAGTGGGAGTGGATTATCAAGAGCCTCCAAAAGGAAATACAGGCTTAACCTGGAAGGAAGCTCCCCACCTCCATCCCAGGCTCCTAGGGCAGAGAAGCTCAGCCGGTCCCAGCACCTGGAAGGAAGCTCCCCCGCCTCCATCCCAGGCTCCTAGGGCAGGGAAATATAGGCTTGCCAGCACTTTCATTTTTGGCAGTGAAATGAGTCTCTAACTTCTAGAATCTAGCACCCAGAGAATACCTTCTTGTTGAGTCACCAAATTTGCACTAATTTGTTACAGTTGCCACAGGAAATAATATGCTGCCCTTAGTCCCTTGACCTCAATTCTATAGTGTATCTCACAAGATGGCAGCTGGAACCATCAAGTGAAAAAGCAAGAAGAGCCAGAGAGAGCAGGAGCAAGATGCAAGTCACAGACAGAACTAAATCTTCTCTGAAAGTGGAGGAAAAACAAAGAGACCTCATAGAAGAGAAATAGTTCCTCTAGGCCTGTTATACATTTTGTTTCTAATTATCCACAGAAAAGTGATTTTGTTGGTGGGTATATTCTGGGTTTATCGTTATGTCATGTGTTTTCATCTGGAGAGGTTTTGCCCATGGAACATGGAATTGATGGAACTGGTCCTCAGTTTCTTGTCCTCTTCTTTATTAAGTTCTGTTGCTATCCTAGGGACATAGCTTCCCATATCTCCTAGTGGCTTGTCGTTCTATGTCCCAGGGTTTCTTGAAGTGTGTTTTGCTGACCCACTAATCCTAATCAACTGAAGGACATGATGAAAATGTGGTTGTCCAGGCCCAACCCCATTCTACTAAATATAGTAAATATGGTGTAGGATCTAGAAACTTCTATATTTTAAATAAGCTTCTCAGGTGATTCTTATGTACAATAAAGATGAGAACTATAGCCTCAATACTATTCCCTGCTCAAGGAATTTTCGTAGCTATTTGTGAATGCTATTCATGTTTTAACAGTCTCTTTTTGTAAAGTGTACTTTAATTCAATTCCTAACTAATAGCAATCAAAAGGCTGGTTGCAGGCAAAATGATTTTAGGCATTACATGAAAGACCATTTAAAATTTTAATAGTGGTGTTACCTTTTGGGAAATTTCCATTTATGGCAAATCACTCTGGTTTTTATTTTTTGGTAGTGTTTTTTTTTGGTACCAGGGATTGAACTCCGGTCCTTGCACTTGCAAGGCAAGCGACGGAACCACTGAGCTAAATCCCTGGCCCGTGGTAGTGTTTTTTATATGGGTATTTTTGTTAAAAAATGGAATTGAGGGCTGGGAATTTAGTTTAGTGGCACCGCGCCTGCCTGGTAAGTGCAAGGTCCTGAGTTTGATCCCTGGTACAAAAAAACCAAAAAAACCAAAACAAAACAAAACAATAACAAAAACAAATGAAGTTGAAGAAAATATATTATTAATTCCAACTGGGTAGAATACAGATATGATAAAAACAATGACAAGTATAATCAAATATGTAGTTGAAGTTTGGGAAACACTGTCAGAACCTGAAGGAAAGCTCTCTGTGGACTCAGACCTCATTGTGTAAAGTGGAGGAGGCATTTTGGGGCAGAAGAACTCTGTGCAGGTTACTGAGGTCATCACCTGTGCCTTTGTGGGGGCAGGCTCTATGATCGGCATCAATCATGAAGCAGGTTGGGCGAGCAGGTAAGCCATGACTTCCAGTATGGCTTTTGTGATGTAGCCAAGAAAGGGCCAGAGCAACACATAATCACAAACTGGTGTGATCAAGCTGTAGAGAGACACAAACTTGATATCAGAACTGGTTTTTGACAAAAATGCAATGCAGATGAAGTCTTGTTCCCCTCAGCCTTCAACAGAGTCCTCTATGTGTCACTGGCATAGTATCTTATTGCTCTCTCATCCCCTCCTCTCTTTTTCTTTCCTTTTCTCCCACGCTGACTCCATTATATGTTGCTCTCAAGACTTAAATTTTTCAGAACTGTAAATGACCCATGTCACCCCAAAGTATTAGTCTTTAGATTCTACTGGCCAAATCATTTTACCACAAAAATTAACTAATGGAGATCTTTAACCCGCCCCTCTATTTTTTTTTCAGCTTACTATCAAATTAAAAACAAAATAGAGCAGTGACTTTTCTCTAGTTGTAAATATAGCACTCTTTAATAATTTAATGAGATATTATATGTTAAAATATTTTGATGTTTTTGAGAATTTCACTCATTATAAAATATATTCAGTAAGAGCTTTTATCTATTTGAAATTCACTATTCATTAGAGAGCTTAGGGCTAAGTTGCCCAGTGTGCCACATGGAACATGAGCCCATGAAAAAGGGTCCACATACACACTGAATTTTCAAAATCTTAGTATAAAAATGTGGATTTAAAATATATTATTAATAGTTAAAAGTGTTATATATTGAAATGATAATATTTTGGTTATATTGTATTAAAATATACTATAAAATTAATTTCATCTGTTTCTTTTTACCTGTTCAATATGGCTACTAGAAAGTTTAGAATTACATACATGACTCATGTTATGTATTTCTATGGACAGCATTGCCTTAGAAAATACTGAAGTTTGCTTGTTGTAAATGCTGACCTTTGACTAGATGCTAAGTCATCATAGGCTCTGAATCTCCCAATATTGTCCCAGTGCTGACAACACAGTTATAATACCTTGGTTCCTACTTGAGTATTTAGGTCAAGTCCCTCAACTCCCTGGTTAATATTAGTAGATTCTATTCTAGGAAGATTGTCTTGGCCAAGCCTTATTCTTACACAACCATACCTTATAATGAGCCAACATAAAAATGTATACAAAAGATTTAGGGTCAGTTACAGTCAAGGAATAATGTAGGAGAATCAAGATCTTACAACTGTATTAGCACCAATCTCAAGATTCTTTCAATGCTTTATTTTGTAGCTGGATGATAAGACGCCTCTAATTCCCCCCTCCAGGAATCAAACTAATGACTTTGTGCTTGCCAGGTAGGCAAGGCAATAAGATTAGATGAGGGCTACATCCCTGGCCCTCACCTAATCTTTTTAACTAGGCAAGTATTACCATCTTCTCAGGTGGCATGTTTTCTTAGAAAGTTGTTTTCTGCTGCTGCTACTACCATGTACTATGCATTCAAAATTATAATTATCATTATATTGGAAAGTTCTTTAGTCTCCAGAAAATTAATAGCCACCTGGGAACATAGAGGATCAGGTCATATTGTGACTGATTTGCATTTTGTTTACTCAAATCTGAAGTAAGTAAAAAATAACTTGGCATTGATGGTTATGTGTTTTCTTCTGGCCATAGCACTAGACAGAATACTACTGACTTCAAGGATCTCGTTAGCTTGTCAGAATTGCACCTGCATATATTCCTAATATCTTAGTTACTTTCCCAACATACACTACTTGAAGGAGGAGAGATTTACTTTGGCTCACAGTTTCAGTCTGTGGTCAGCTGGCTCCAAGGCAGAAACAAGATGGCAGAGGGGTCTAGTAGAAGAAAATGTGCTCAACCCTCGGCAGCCTGGAAATAGAGAGAGAAGAGAGGAGCCAAAGAGGGAGATACACCTCTTTTGACCAGGCCCCACCTCCTGACAGCACATTCAGCTATGAACTCACGGTGAAATAATCCACTGAGGAGTATAGCATCCCCATGGTCCAATCACCTCCTAAACGTCCCATCTCTGAACACATAAGGCTTTTGGAGTCATTCTAGATCTAAACCATAACATCCAATTTTATTGGACAGTGTTGATGAATACTGGAGACAAATCTGTCTCCTCTTTCATTATTTTCTTCCTTGCCTTGAACTCTGGCTGGTACTTGACATCATCCTCAGCTCTATCTGCTTTGCTTCCTCAGTCCTCAGGCTGTCCCTGGCCTCCTGGAGCTCCAGTGTAGCATCAGGTTTGAGATATGAGTGAGTTACTCAAAGACATTTTTTTCTAGCCCTGCCCTGGCCCAAGCTTATGCCTGAGTCCAGATTTGAGTCATGGCAGACTGCATTTGTACTATGATGTCAGATTTCTTAGTTGTTTGATATCTGATGCTCCTTGTCAGCTAACAAGTTCTACCAGAACAAAAGGATATTAAAGTCCAGGACTATAATTTCTGTAGTCCTTCATGAGTTTTCTCAGGTAATTAATTTCCTCGAATATTGAGCTTATATCATTTCTTACCCAACACATGGGGAGATATAAAACACAGGGCAGGGCCAGGGATTTAGCTCAGTGGTTCCGCTGCCTGCCTCGAAAGCGCAAGGACCCGAGTTTGATCCCTGGTACCAAACAACAACAACAACAACAACAACAACAACAACAACACAGGGCAAGTAATCTTGCCTCCAAATTGTTTTATTTTGAGATTTGATTAACTGAAAAAAACCTATACAATTATTCCTAAATATCTGCAGGGTAGTCAGTCCAAGCTTCTATGCCCCCTGCCCCACAGATACCAGAATCCTCAGATGCTCAACGTCCTTGTTGTGTAAATGGATTAATAACTACATATAGCCTATGCATATCATCTGATATACTTTGAATCATCTCTTGATTACTTATACCTAATACTGTGCTCACTTGGGCAGCACATATATTACACCTAATACAATGTAAATATATAAATAGTTCTTGTGCTATATTTTTTGGGGACTGGTGACAACATAAAAAAGTCTATGTGCTTAGGACAGATACAATTTAAAGAAATGTTTTTGATCTTCAGGTGGTGGGATTCACAAATGTGTATAACCTGTAGATATGGAGGGCTGACTGTATAACACATATATCACAGAGTATGTGGAGTCACACCCATAAACACAGCATTTGGATATTTGAACATCCTGTTGTGAAGTGCATTTATCTCACTGACAAATTTTAATATTTAAATCTTTTTTTTCAGAGCACACTGAAGACTTGTGCTTTAAATTCCTAGAGCGACCATTCAACTTGGTAGCATTAAACTGTAATGGTATCATTTTGTGATTTCTAGAAAGCCACAAAATCATTTGAGTATCCATCAGATTCCACTTGATCCATGTGCACAAGAAATCATCATCTAAGTTCCCAGGACTCTTGATTCTTTCCATTGTGGCTGCTATCTTGCTTTTGATTCAAAGACTTCTCCAGACCCTTCTATTCAACCATCTTTCTTTGTCCTACCATAGTACACCCTTGTTTATCAGTTCTTACTAACATAACAGACAGCAGCCAATTTCTAATAATAAAATTGTAACCAGCCCAGATGCTTCACAATGGCTAGTATCACTGTACTTCTCTGCCACCTTGATGAATCAGAGATTTTTTTCTTTAAAATAAAGAACAGAAATTTATTTTCTACAGATCTGGAGTCTGGGAAGTTCAAGATACAAGGGATGCATCTGGTGAGACCTTCCTTGCTGGGCCACTCCATAGCTAGGTTAGAGTGGTGAGGGGTAAGTCTGCCCTTTTGTAAGAACCCAGTCCCACCATAACAGAATTAATGCCTTTGTAAGAGCAGATTCCTTATGCATTAATCACCTCACCAAAAACGGTCCCACCTCTTAGTATTATTACAATGGGAATTAAATTTCAATATGAGCAGAAAACATCTTTTCCTGAAGTCATATTATTTTCTGAATGGCCTAAGGCTTTAAATTCTATTAAAATTGGGGCTGGGGATTTAGCTCAGTGGCACCACCCCTGCCTCGCAAGTGCAAGGTCCTGAGTTTGATCCCAGGTACCAGAAAAAAAATTCTATTAAAATTTTAACAGTCAGTAGGAGAAAGAATTTGGAATGAATAGTATACATCCTTCCCAGGCTTCAAATATCTTATCATCTAAGTGTTTCCCTATTTGCTCATTGCTCATTTATTCATTCAATAAATATTTAGTACTTAATATTGGACAGGTTCTGTTCCAGGTACTGGGAATACACCAGAGTAGAAGACAATTACTGTTTTAAAAGCATGAAGTTTAACTTCAGTACTGCTACACTGGGTGTGTGTGTGTGTGTGTGTGTGTGTGTGTGTGGTGGGGCATTGCTTACTTTGTAGCAAAAAAAATTTCTTGGAAGATGGAAACCATGGTTTTCACACCATACCAGTTCATATCCTGGGAATATAGTTTAGGA
>NW_004624814.1:11118855-11134536 GCF_000247695.1 Heterocephalus glaber
GAGGAATTATTATTCTGTTGCTTTAAGCCATCTATTTTTGTGGTAATTTGTTATGGTAGCCCTGGGAAACTATTATAAAATCATTTGTGAAGCAGCAATGGATAACAAATACAATTATATAACCAAATCACTTGTTTATAATAGTCATTGACTCTCGTCATTAAGATGTGAAAAATGCTAGCTGCTTCAGGCCATTTTTCTTTTTCTTTTGTGTATGAGGGGGCAAGTTTGTAAATATTTTGTTCTGGAACTATTTTCCTCATCAGGATAAGAGGGATCAGATAGGCTTAGGCATGCATGATACATTGGGATGAATGAAACGTGTAATCTCATACACAGAAACTGAGCGTGCTATAGATCTGTACTTGAATCATGACAATTCTGTTATGTTTGATGTTACCTGTCTCTGTCAAGTAGGGGGAAAGTGTCGTGAGGCTTTGAAGATCATATGCATTGTGTTGAGGAGTGTACACCTTGATTAGACAATAACAAAACCATGTTCTGTGCTTGGAATTTTACATATATGTGATTGAAAGAATTTCCCATAGATAGACATCTGACGCTGTAAGAGTCAAACTTCAGTTCTCCTGGGCTACAGGCATACTTCTAATGGTGTTTGTTTTCATGCTATCATGTAAACCCTTCTCACTGTAAAGCTGACTGAATCACCACATTAGGTGACAGCAGTATTTCTGGAAGACATTCCTGCACCAGGATGGCTAGAAATGACTTAATACACAGAAAAGTGACTGACTGACAAATAGCAAAGCTCAAGCTAAATGTCCCTGACTCAACCTTTGCTCAGTAGATCCCTAAAATGCCCTTTCCCTGGGAAAGAAACACTGCTTTCTTTGGCATTATTGGCTCCAGGATGATTAAAACCTAGTGCTGACAGTGGCCATTTCTATTATTCTATGAAGAAATCCTGATAGAGAGCAAAGGATACCCAATGAAAGCAAAATTAAATATTTTAGGAGGAAGAGATGGGAGAAAAAGAGATTCATTTTTTATGACATTCCTAGATTCAGTTGTAACTGAAACCAAATTTAGTTTTTCAGTTACGTGAGCCAATACATTCCTCCTTCCCTGTTTTTGCTTAACTGAGCTTGGATTGTCTGTCTTTTTCCCTGTGGTATCCCAACTCCTAGAACCTGACACATGCTAGGAATGAAATAAACATTTCAGGGATGAATGAATAAGTAGGGGTCTATTATTTAAAAGTAGAGAATGTCTTGCCAAATCAGGGATACTATATATGTAGGTATATATACATACACATATAAAATTATAATTAAGGCAGAATTGAAGTGCTGCAGACCAAGTGATGGAGTAGGCTGTTGATAAGCACACATGACTAAGTAGAGAGAGAAGTAAGTACATTGAGAACATATAAATGGCTGGAGCAAGGAATGCACTGGGCATGCTCAGAACATAAAGTACAGTGGTCCTATTGAATGGTGATGCTCAGTTCAGAAGGAGGTTAGGGGGATGGTGTTGGGAAGGCAGAGTTAGCCCGTCTCCAAGAGCTTTGAATGACCAGCTGAAGAACTTTTGGGAATCAATGGACAGTTTTGAGCACAGAAGTGAGATATCCTTTCCATGGTCACTTTCATTTCAACAGCAAGCCCAAAGCTCCTACCTAAAAGGATATACTCTTACATAGGAGGAATTCAAAACAATAAGTTGGTTAGAGATTATTGTGAAAGATCTTTCAAAATATGCCATGCAGGATACTGGTATCTTAGGACTAGCCATTTTTCTAGGTTAATCTTTGGTTAGAGCCAGTCATTTCTCAAAAATATATTTGTGATTTTGGTACTCTAGAAATATGAAGGTGAAAGGGGAGATAAAAGAAAACAAAACAAGAAAAACCATGAAAAGTCATTTTTTCCATCTTCAGATCTATTTTACCTTTTAGAAAAATGTAAAATGATGAATAAAATATTTAACAGACATTTTCAGCAATGGTAAATGGATTGGACTGTTGAAAAGAGCGATATCTCTTAAACATCTTTCTGAAGAAGCAGCGATTGTATGAATAACTCAGAGACTGAGGCCAATTATGTAACCTCATTGGAGACTAAGGTATATTAAATGGGTCAGACTGGAAAAATAGAGTGTGGTCAAATTGGATAGGGAGTTTGGAGGAAAAAAACTACCGGCAATTTCATAAGGAATCCAAGTCATGTAACATTTTATACCCTTGACTAACAAAAAATGACTGCAAGTGGTATAAGCATATTGTATTTATTTTGACTTCTCAGTAACAGTTTTTCTTTCTCTTCCTAATGCATGTAAATGAAAAATAGAACTTTCTTTTAGATTTAAAAAGTTTTCAGAAATTTTATATTTCTAGTCTCAAGGGATCCTGCTATCTCTTCTGCATTTGCATCAATATTCTTTCTTTGAATGATACCTTCTGAAAAATGCATGTATCATTTATGAATAAATTTTGAGGAGTCTAGTTTTTGTTTTTACTTAAAATTATTTTTTTCTCATTTTGATTGCTTTACTAGAGGAAAAAAATGATCATAAGTAATACCGTTCTTTTTCCAGGAAGAAGGATACATTTTGCTGTGCAGTCCTGGCCTTTGTGGTGAGTGTGGGGATGGTATATTAGTTAGGTTTCCCATCACTGAGGCACCCCACACCCACAATTTAAAGGAAGAAAGGTTTACTTTAGCTCATGGTTTCAGGAGATTCAGTCCCTGAGCAGCAGGCTCCAAGGCAGAAACACCATGGTGGAAGGGCGGTAGGGCAAAGCTACTTAGTTCATGGCAGCTGGGAAGCAGAGTAGGGGTGCAGAGCCAGAGAGGAATGGGCTAGGAACTATGTATAGTACTAAGGCCATGCCTCCTTGACCCACTCAGACATATCTAGAAGTGCCCTTGCTGGGATGTAGCTCAGTGGTTCCGCTGCCTGCTGCGCAAGTGCAAGGATCCAAGTTCCATCCCCGTACCAAAAAAAAGGAACCGTAGGAAAGGGACTGGCTGGGGATTTAGCTCAGTGGTTCCAGCGCCTGCCTCACAAGCTCAAGGTCCTGAGTTCGATCCCAGGTATCAAAAAAAAAAAAATAGAAGTGCCCTTTACTAATGTGCTAGGCATCTGTTCACCCAATGAAGTTGAAAAATCAGGATTAATGGTAACAGATGGAGAAGAGATGGAGCGAGCTATAAGGATGAGGATGGATGAGGAGCAAGCTTTGAAGCTTTGAGATCAGAAAGAAACTGAGGAATATGGAAGATTTCAGTCACTACCTAGAGGTAGCTGGGTTATGCAAGAATGATTTCTAAAAGCCATTCTAAGGAAATGGTTATTTAGGAAGAAACGCTTCACATCCACGTCTAAATCCCATAGATAACCACGTAAAGATGTCCCATTTTCATTTGATATTCTTAGAGTCAGATTTGTGAATGTGTATGTTTTTCTAATATGTCAATGAGTTGAGATTGAATTCAAGGTGAGAGGGTGGCCCAATTTTATTTGGGTTATCTTTTTCTTTTTTAAAGCAAACAATTATTATGGTAATTAAATCTATAAAAAGAAGCTTTTCTATAAAAGAAAATCATGACAACCAGAAAACAGTATTTTTGTTCTTTAGTTTCTCTAATGTTTCTCTCATATTATTTTGTACTTCCAGATTCTGTGTTGCTTAGTGTATGCTCATTAAGTTGTCTTCTTGGCTGTAATGTGGAGTTCACCCATTTCATCAGCTTAGATGATAATCTCCAAGGTCACTGTGATGTCATGGGCACCTTTATGTCAAGTCTCCATCAAAGTGCAGCTGATTTAGTGAATGCTGCCAAAGTTAACTAAAGGTATTGCCATCACTGCCTTCTGAAGATGTTGCTAATGCCTCTGAGAGTACATAGTGCCGTGATGTTATCTTGGCATTTTCCCTGCCAGCTGCAGGTGTTGTTTGTCCACCGCTCTACTTGTTGAATTTATTCTGTTCTCTTTTGGGGTTTGCCTTAGTCCCTTCTTTGTAGGACTCAGATGTAAGTCCTTGGTTATACATGTTACAGGGATGGAGAGCAGAACAAGACTAGGCTCAGAAATACTCCTTAGCACTGGTTTGTCCTGGCACCCTTCTTATATGTCTCAACTCTCCCTTACCTTACATGAGGAACTTTGGCCCCACATGTGAGACTTATCACACCCCTGGTCATGCCAAGGCATGTCTAAGTCTCAGCATGGAGTTCAGGTCTTCAAGTAGATATTCTCTCCTTTGATGAAATATTAATGAGTATATCACTAGGATAATTGGGTCACTGTCTTCTTTTTTATACCAGGGATCAAACTTGGGACCTTGAGCTTGCGAGGCAGGCGGCAGAACCACTGAGCTAAATCCCAGGCCCATGGGTCACTGTCTTCTTAGCCAATAACAATTCCAGCTGGAAAAAGAGATGAGCTTATCTCTTTTATTTAAATATTCATTATTTATTTCTTCATTCATTCACCACCTATGAGTATTTAATTAGTGACTAGTACACATCAGGGACTATTCTAGGCATTGACAGCATACCAGTCAGTGATCAAGACAGATAAGATCCCTCCTTTCTTGGAGTTCACCTTCTCAAAGGGAAGGCCGATAGTTAGCAAGTAAACTGACATTGTAATTCCACATGGTGGTGGGTTCTTTGGAGAAAAATGTATCAGAGAAAGAACTGAAGGGTAGGAAGAGTCTTGCAGGCAAGGAGATCCACTTGAGCAGGCCTCTTTGAGACCCTGGCACACCAGACTTATAGCTGTTTAATCACCGACAAGTCCTCTCCAGTGTGTCATTGATGAAATGAACTGGAGATCTTCTTCCATCTGTGTACTGAGGTTAAATGTGTCATCTCATTTCAACAACTTCAGCTCAATCATTGGTGTGTAGAGGGAAGGAGACACTCTTGATTTGAGAAAGAAAAATGAGCCTGACTCTAATCCACAGGAAAGTGATTAATGTTTTCAGTAGCCTCTTCTGCCCCTTCAACTTTGCCCATCCTCAGCCTCAGTTTTCTCCTGTTGAAGTTGAAGATGAAAATGATTTTCATTTTCTCCTAATAGGGTATAGTTAAAAGAAAGCTTACCAGGCATTTTCTCAGAGCTTATTTAGTCTTCCTAGGTATTCTGTAAGGCCCTCATTTTACAGATGCATGTCCTAGGTCACAGAGCTAGGAATAGTAATGAGAGCTACTTATGTGTGCCCTGCCAGGGGCAAGGTAGAGTATTATATTACATGTTCTTTCTAAATTTTTTGAGATACGTATTACTCTGCTCATTATGCTTTTGAAGTTGAGATTGGACAGATTGAAAAACTTCCAAATCATACAAACACTAAGCATAATTTTCTGCCTGACCTTGAAGTGCATTCACTTTTCACTAAAAATTGTAAACATTGCCAAGGTGAAACCAGGTGGTGGCCTTTGCACTTGACCTTGGATAATGATCTGAGGCCTAAAAGAGCCACAGAATCAGAATTGTGTCACAGCTAAAAGCATGGGCCATAGGAATCCTACAAATCTAGGTTTAAGCACAGTCTACGGAAGTTGCTAGCAGTATAACCATTGGCCACTTCTGGGGTTTTTCTGATTCTCAATTTTCTGATCTGTAAATGGGCATAATAATAACCTATGTGATAGTTAGCTGATTGTGATAACTTGAGTAAGGAATGCTCAACTGAATTGGATCAGCATAGCTATGGCTGTGGCCAATGGGACTTGCTGAAGACAGAAGTCCCACCCTAGGTGTGAGTGGCACCAACCAATAGGCTTGTAGCCTGAATGGAATAAAAGGAAAATGAAGAAAGAAGGCTTGCTTCTGTTCCTTCAGAGGAGTTCCAGTCTCTACCTTCACCTTGGATATCATTTCCTGGCTTCCACTGCAGACATTTCAATCTCTCCCAAAGACTTTTTGGCCTCCTGATAGAGACTCAGGTGGGACATTATATTGAGCTCCAGGCCTTCAACTTTTGACTGGATCCTTTGGCTCTCCAGCACACAGACAGCACTTTTGTACTCTTCCACACATGACTCTACGGATGGCCATTGTAACCCTACCTTGTAAATCCTAGTATACTTATATATCTTATAATAAATCTGTTTCTAACTGATACAACTTACCTCGAAGGATTATTTGGGATAGTTAAAAATGTATAGTCTGGGGCCGGGGATTTAGCTCAGCGGTTCCGCCACCTGCCTCACAAGTGCAAGGTCCCGAGTTCGATCCCCAGTACCAAAAAACAACAACAACACAACAACAACAACAACAACAACACCAAAACAGAAAGAAAAAAGGTATAGTTTGTTTTTAGAGCAATTTTTAATGCATCCGAAGCACACAGTACATTTTAGCTATTATTACTCTATTTCATTGTGGGAGAAATTAATGTTGCCAGTTTATAGCCATCTTGTTTCTTGCTAAGAAATCACAGTTCTGTGTAGCTCTCAGGCAACTAAGATACCTGGCAGACCTAGTCCTCTCCCCACCCATGGTAGGGTAGACCATGGTTTGTCTAAATAAGAGGTTCTCAGCCATCATGGTGGTCCGTGCTTGTAATCCCTATATTTTAGGAGGCTGAAGCAAGAGAATCACAAGTTTGAGCCCAGTCTAAGCAACACATCAGCTTACTGAGACCCAGTTTCAAAAAAACAAAAAAACCCAAACAAACAAAACCCTAGGGATATAACTCAGTGTGAAGAATTGCAGTGTGTGTGTGTGTGTGTGTGTGTGTGTGTGTGTCAGAGGTTTTCAAAATGCAGCCTCATGGTAAGTAGCATCATTGTCACCTGGGAACTTATTATAAATGCAACATTTTGTGCCCCTACCCCAAATCTACTGAATCAAAACTGGTGGTAGAGCCCAGAAAGCAAGGTGACTGGGAAACTGTCTTACTCACTTCATCATTGCTGGGACAAATAACTGACAATCACAATTTAAAGGAGAGGTTTATTTTGGCTCATGTTTTTAGAAGTTTCAGTTTGGTATTCAGCAGGCTCAAACATAGAAACTGCATAGTGAAAGGGCCTGAGAGAAGGAAGACTGCTCATTTCATGGTGGGCAGGAAACACCAGAAGGAAGAATGGGGAGGGGATACATCCTTCCTGGTCATACCCCAGTGACCCCCTTCTGACCAGGCCCCACCTCCTAACATCACATTTAGTTGTAGCACCTCCATGATTCAGCCACCTTTCAAAAGCCTCACCTATGAGTCTCTCGGGGACATCTAGATATAAACCATAGTAGTCACTTCTAAGTGAGTATGCTAGGAGCTAAACCTTGAAAACCACTGCTCTAAACCAGCAGTGATCATCTTACTTCCCTTCTAATAGCTACCCAGCTATGGATCTATGAGCCCACCTTGGCCTGTAGAACCTGAGAAGTGAGCTGTGCTAGAGGGTGTTGCTAAGGTTTCTTTGCTAATTTACAAAAGTGCATGAGAGGAGCTGCCTTCTTTGCAGGATGCAATTTGTTTTATATATGACACCTGGAACTATTTTTGTCACTTTGAAACTATGAGGAAGATGTTTTCTAAGAAAGGCAGCAGGATCTTTGTAGACGCTGCTGAGCTGCTGAATAAGCCAACCTCCAGACTTCTCTTTCCTGCTGTAATAAATATCATTGATGGCTAAGCCACTTCCAGTAGGTTTTCTTATTTACAGCTGAAAGTGATACCCCTGTACAATAGTTTTCTCTTATGTAAATCAATTTGTTTAGAATGTAGAAAGATTATGCTGCATTGAAAATGTGAGCTTTAATCACACTGTTTATTGTCATTTTTCTCTCTGGAAGGGCAAAGCGTCCATTTTTTTTCTTTTAGATTCTGACTGAGTCAAGGAAATGCCAGACACCTGGATGAAGAGACGCTTGATTGTTCTTAGGAATCTAATTATAAATTCAGATAATGTTATGAAAGAACAGTGTGCAGTTGGTGAGACTATTTGGGGTGATGCAATTTACTATAGGGGGTCAAGAAAGGACTGTCTGAGTATGTGACATTTCAACTGCCACCTGCAGTGTGAGTAGGAATCGTGAGATCAAGTGTGGGGGACTGAGGAGAGGCAAGGTAAGAAAAATATCCTCATAGGAAGTGAGATTTGAGTTGAGTCTCAGAAGTCAAATTGATGTGGTAGAAAATGTCTATATTTGTCACATAAAGAAGAGTAAGAAACAGATAAAAATGCTAACAGGATTTTATCTCTGAGTGATTGAATTATATGTGTTTTTAATTTTGTTTCTGTTTCCTTTGTATACTACATTTTCTGTATACTTTTTGGTAATAAAAGAAGTTTATTAGAAAAGTATCATAACAAGAAAGAGAGATAAATGTTTTTTCCCCCCAGGCAGGCCATGATGGGGTCTGTATTGGAGTGTATGTGTGTGGGTGGGAAGAGCTGGTATTTCCAGGCGAAGGAAATGGCTTAGGCAACAGCTTGAGTATTTAAATAGCTGCTAGTTCCTAATAGCTTATTATAACCACAGCATGGCATTAGGGGTAGGGAGGGAGAGATGAAACAGGAAAAGAGGCAAGAGATCAGATTCAGGAGCCCTGTGTCATCAGGAAGTTTCAAGCTCATCTCATGTATCGTTACAATGTTGAGTAAATGGATCTAATTTGTGTTTTAGAGACAGCCCCCTGATGACCGTGTGGGATATATGGATGCCTATGATCACCAAAGTCGGCAGAGCAGGGCAGAGAAGGCAAATAGCTTTTGGTTTTATTTTTTAAAAGCAGTGTATTCAAGGGAGTGACATGAGATATATTCTTAGCTGTTCTCCAATTGATTAAAATATTAAATTTAAATAATTAATATGACAAGTTTGATGTTAAATAGTTGGGTGGATGAGATTCTTTATATTTCAGCTTGATTTCATGGTGTCATAGCCCAGTCTTCCTTTTGTTGGTCTTTGCCAGGAGGCTTATGTACATCTTAGGAGAAAGAGAGCATTCGTCTATTTCCTGAGAGATCAGAATAAAGTAACGTCTGAGGAGTGATTGATTTCCTCAGACACAGACAGCACTGAAATGTAAACTGTCAGTGTTATTTGCTTTAATTCCAACTTTTGGTGCAAGTTTTAATTTTGTCTGCACATTTCAACCAAATCTGAGATCTCCATGACTACAACAAAACAGAAGGAAAACAATACTTCTGTGTTGGAACATCCTAAATGGTATTGTTTATAATAAAATGTGGGTATTGTAAAGGATGCCCACATTTTTTAAAAAGGTGTAAATGCTGTTCATATGGTGTTCTAAGCCTGAGACATTTTTATGTTCTAGTCGTGGGTGATGTGTGAATACATTGAAAACCAACATCAATAAGAACTCTAGGAGGAGACTAAAGAGATAGATGGATTTTGGGGTCACATTCAGAGGCATTGAGATGTGTCTATTTTCCTACCCTCCAGGCGCAAAGTCTGAGGTGTCTGTGACCAATTAGGAGTTCAAGTGTGATCATAGATCGATGTCCAAGTAGTTGTATGAGTTTATATTTTGAACACTAGAGTAAAATTTCAGGGAAAACCATCATATTTTCATGGGAGCATGGGTAGCCTTCACAGCACAATTAGGACATGGTGACAAGTCCAGAACTCCTTCCCAAACGTAGTGGATGTGTTTGAGGCTTTGGAGTTAGATCTAAATTTTAGCGTTGCCACTTACCGTCTGTGTGATTTAGATATTTCCTCACTTGTTAAACAGGAGTAACAAAGTCACTTGCAGGATTATTGTAAAGCGTGAAAAAGAGAATATTTACAAAGTTCCTGGCGTATAATAAGCTCTCAAAAACTGTTTTCATTGCTGTAGTTATTATTCATACTCTGAAACTAAGGAGAGCTGTACATGCAACTACCCAAGAATTTAAACTTCTAAATAACACACATTAGAAGCTCTAGAGTGCTGAATGGCAAAGGAGAAGATAAGGATTCACAGAGAGAATCAGGTTAGGATTTCCTGGTGTTCAAGGAGCTGGGATTACAGGTACTATGCAGTGACTGGAGATTTTTGGAACTTAGTATCTGGGGCCAACATATTCCTGGCTGTCAGTGCGAACACCAAGTTCTTGGGCTCCCAGCAGACAGAGACTAGGGTGATGCCAAGCTACAGCCATGGCACTTAATTGGATGGCTCCATGGTACATGATCAGAGTGATGTTGGCTGAGTCTGGTCTACTGAGTAGTTGTCTCAATATTTGTCACTGGTGTGTGTCCCCAGCCACTTCTCAGTCCTCCTTTTCTCCCTCTTGGGTCTTGTCCTAGTCAGGTGTGCTGCTTCTTGGCAGGTACACAGTCTGTGTCCTATTTTGTTTCTCAGCTTGAGGAGACCAAATCTCTGCAAAGGTGAAATACTCACTTACAATGTAGGACCTGTGTCATTTTGAAAACAACTCTTAGAAATGGGAAGAATGACACTTTATTGTCAAAACAATAGTAAACAGGTTGATAGTTGGGGTCAGAGAACTCAGTCTGGCATTTGTGATTGGAACATATCATGGTGCTAAAGCTGCACTGTTTACTAAGAAGGCCAATCTTTGCCAGAAATAGCCCCCCCACAACCCCACACTGGGGATTGAACTCTTGCACTTGCCAGACAGGCGTGGAGCTACTGAGCTATATCCCTGGTCCCCCAGAAATTGTGTTTTTAATTTAACCTGGAAGGGATAAATAATCAGGAGAGTGATCTGTACAGAGGATACTGCTCATCACCTTTCCAGCCTGTTGTGTTTTTGGCTGGCAGTGACTGTTTGCAGAGCAAGGTGCTTTGTGTGATCTAGCCCTTGAGCCTCAGCTCCTTGCCTAACTAAGGAATTCCACACAAGGGGGTGTCTCTGCCAGTGTCTTTGTACTTTTTGGATTGTGTTCCACACTTACAGTACCTCAAAGATGCCTTTGATTTCCTGTCACTTGTTTCTCTGTATTGCCATGAAGATGCTGGGGAAAAGGTGGTGAAGGTGGACAAAACATACTCTAAACATGGAGAATGATTTTCCCAGAGACTTTGTTGATTACCATGACAATGTACAAGTAATATTCCTTCTACCTATCATTTAAAAAAATTAAATCACTTTCTATTTCTCAGGCACCGTATGTTAACCACTTTTCATGATATATTGGATACCTGTTGTTTTTGCTTGTCATCTTTTTGGCAATAGCACCTTGGTTTTCCCTTTGGGAGTCACCTACCCTCTGTTGCATGCAATCCTTGGGTACCTTTGTTTTATTTGCTTCCTCTTCACTTTGTTGGTGAAGAAGGGATTCCTGCTCTAGAGTTATGGGGATAGGTAGACGCCTGACATCTGACGCTGGATTGACGAGATTACCAGTGCTTTATTAGTCTCATATACACACAGCCTGGGGGAGGAGGACACTGCAGGCCATACAGGGACCCACAAGGGAATAGAATGAACAAGCAGGGTATGTAGGAGGAAGCTTTGTATTATCAAGAGGGTGAGGTGCTATTGTGACATGTGAGGATATGATTGGGTTATTGAAATAATTTCGCAGGCCAGCAGGGATAAGTAGGATTTGTACTTCATTTGATAAAGAAGGTTGTTTGGCTACCCCTTATTTGTAGGAGCATAGAGGGAGAAGAGAAGTTGGGTCATTTGAGGCCCTTCCTGTTCTCCTTAGGTCAAGAAATACATAATATCAAGCCTTCTTTGAGTCCTTATATCACACCTGTGAATCAAAGTTCTGTGGTCTCTACTTGTGAAGAGGATGGGTGTATGACCCATATTAAACCAACTGAGCTGTCTCTCTTGGAAACAGGAAACTTGAGTTGAGTAAAAGAAGGGTGGAGAGATGATTTGGGTTGATTAGCCCTGACAGGGCTCCCCTGAAGAAATTGTCCACTTCTGTAGCTCAGAAACTTGTCTTCCCAGTCCCTACCTTTTTTGGGGCCTGGGCATTTCCCTTTTTCTTCTAGGTCCTGTCTCAGTGGTGATATTGGCTGGAGTCAGGTTCTGTGGCTTGGAGTGAAGAACTAGAAATGTCTGCATGTTTATTTGATGTAATAACTCTAAGGGGTGTAACATTTTTATTTTTTCTATTTTAACTGACAAAGTGAAGGAAAAGTCTGAGTGAGTTCACAAAACAAGGGAAAGGTAAGGATGGGGAAAATTAAGAAAATAATAATTAGCTTTGCAATTGTTTACAACTCTCCACCTTATTCTTAGAGACAGGAAATAGACAAAGCTTGTTAGAACTCTAAATGCCAACTACGCCAAGGAGGCCCACTGTGATAAACTGACATCCAGTGACCATACCTGGCATACCCCTGGGCCCTCCTTGGCCCTGTGTGGTAACTTACAGTTCACCAAGGTCTAAGGAAGCTCCGTCTCTGGGTTCTGAAGATTATTAGACATGAGATGCCACATTGATGTTGAGGCCATAATTGTGAGAGAATGGTCTTAGTTTTCAGCTGGCACTTAGGCCAGTAGTTTTCTGGCCTATATAGGAAGGACAGGTGCCTATGTGTACCTTGTAACTCTGGTTCTTGAATCTTTTCTGTCAATAATCCTCTATGTTTGGAGTTTGGTGAGCAGGGAGAAGAGCTGAGGACAGCAAAATTGGCTAGAGTGAAAATTATGAAGACTAAGTTTTCCCACTAATGAATAAGACCTATAAAATTGGGAAAGTGAGAGAGAGAGGTGTGCATTGCCCTCAGAAGGACTTTAAAAATCTCCACACACACATAGAAGAACTTCTACAGAAAGAGAGAGCAAACATGAAATGGATGGGCCATCAAAAAACAAAAAGACAGGAAGAGAAAAAGATGTGTGGGACTGAGAAAAGGCATTTGAGTGAGGAGGGGCTTTCTAGGCTAAAGGACACCACTATCTAGGCATCCTGCACAGGTAATGCTTTCCTTTTTTAATCTTCTGCCTGCTCCGAGCTGCTCTGGGAGCCATGGGTCAGTGAATAGGGAGTAGCAGCATATCCTTGGATGTTCAGAGGTTACCACCTTATGGTCAGAGAAAATGGCTTTCTGCTGACACTACAGCCCTGGAACATGGCCTAGAGCTGGTGATGTCTTGAGCCCTGTTCCCTATGAGGCCCAAAGTCACTATCAGACTTTGAAGTTTGTGGTTCGTGGCTGAGTCTGAGGTCTTCTATCTAGGAGCCCGCCTGGTGGCAGGATAGATGGAGCTGTGCTAAGACATTCAGAGCTAAAATTATCCTGCCCTGATTTCTGCAGATGAAAGATGTACTGAGAAAGTTATGGGTATTATGCTGTCTGTCCATCAGTGTGGCTTTAAACCCCTGTCTGAACCATTATTTCATCTCAGAAATGAGGGACGCAGGTGTGCTTCCATAGAGCTCTGTGTTTCAGCTCAGTGGATGACAATGGCTGTGAGCCAGGGCTGCCTTTCTTGTATTTTTTTTTTTTTTGGTACCAGGGATCGAACTCGGGACCTGGTGCCTGAACCACTGAGCTAAATCCCTGGCCAGGGCTGCCTTTCTTTATGTATCTCCTTTGAGGACACCACGAGGCCCAGGCCAGCATTTCCTTCCCATTGCTACCTGTGAGGAAGCAGTAGGAAAAAAATTTTTCAGGTCACATTGTGAAGGAATGAGGGCTGAGTGAAGACCCAAATGGCTTTCATTTGATTCCTTGACAGACAAGCATTTCTTCCCAAAGTTGCTGCTGCTTAGCCTACAGCTTTAGGGTTTGGAGTCAGACTGCTTGGGTTGGACTCCAGCCGCAATATTTATAACCAAATGATCTATTAACTTCTCTGAGCCTTAGTTTTAGCATCTGGATAATGACAAACTTAATATGTTAGAATAATAGAAAGAAATAATCCGCATGAAAAGCTAAGCACCATGACATGTAGAAGTATCCAGTAAATGTTATTTATTGATTATAATGATTAAATAGTTGTCTGTAATGCCTTTGCCCTTGAACTTTTCTTGGCCACAGTGGAGATCATTTGGCTCCAAGTCAGGGGATTAATGGAACGGTCTTCTAGTTGGAGGTTGTAGAGCAGGAAAAGAGTAAGAATAGTTTGACAAATATTAACAGAATCACACCCCTTGACTCCTTGGATATACCTTACCTACCCTGTTTTGCATTTGCTCCAGATTCAAAGCCAAGCTCAAATAGCCAATGTTCTTAGAAAGCTGGCTCAAACCACAGTTGGTTCCAGCTTTTTCAGTTGACAAAGGGCCATTTTTCTCAGCTGGACCAGCTCTGAGCAAAGCAAAGTAAAATAGGTTGCCTTTGTCCTCTCTAACCTTCCTTGAGGGCTTTTTTGTCATACAGTATCCCTTAGGCACTATCTTTTCTCATTCCTATCTATACCTTGGTTTAGAAAAGAATTGAGAGTGAGTTTGTGTGGTAGTATAAACCACTGATAGCTTAAAGTGCTAAATTCCTCAGTGGAATTTAAATTTTAGTATAAATTTTAGTAACATACTTTGATATTGTCAAGAGTTAGTCCTGGGTGGGCAAAGCCCTGGGTGGGGGCATCCTACGTAGGTGGTTAATTATCTGCTGTATCTTGGTCTCTAAATCTCTCTTCTATAGCTCACTTCTAGTAGGTTGTGTGGTTAGCAGCATCAGGTGGACAGAAGAGCCAAATGATTGCCCTGATTTACAAGACATCTCCCAAATATTTCTCAAGGATATTGAGGAACTGAATCTGGTGCTGAGAAGAAGGCCTGTTGTTCTAATGTGCTCTGTCCCATATTCCATTTGCTCCTAAAACTCTTCATATATAGGAGAAGCTGTGGAAGTGGGCTGTTACTGAGTTGGGGGCATGAGAGGCATTTCTGGGCATGTGAAACTCACTGTGAGAATTGGAGGGGACTAATGACCCTCCCATGTACAGCTTTCTTTCAAAAGGAAGTTCATCCTACAGATTCCTTTACTATTTATTTATGTTATCATTTGCTTGTGCACACAACAAATGTTTACTCTTACTTTATTTTTTATTTACATTTTTGGAATGCAAGAACTTTATTGAAAGTGCAATGGAACTTCTTGTATGCTTAAAACATAGGGGAAGCTCAGATACCTCCCCTCAGACGGAGCACCAGGTGCAGGGTGGACTCCTTCTGGATGTTGTAGTCGGACAGGGTGCATCCATCTTCCAGCTGCTTGCTAGCAAAGATCAGCCTCTGCTGGTCAGTGGGGATGCCCGCCTTGTCTTGGATCTTGGCCTTCACATTCTCAGTGGTGTCACTGGGTTCAACCTTGAGGATGATGGTCTTGCCAGTGAGGGTCTTCATGAAGATTTGCATCCCTCCTCTCAGACGAAGGACCAGGTGCAGAGTAGACTCCTTCTGGATGTTGTAGTCGGACAGGGGTTTACTCTTACTTTTTTTTTTATTCCCCATTAACTTTATTGGTACATTTTAGGTATAAAATACAGTTGCATTCATCATTGGAATCTTGTCCCATTACATGAGTCTCTTGGTTCTTATTTTTTTTCCCCTTCCCTTGCCCTCCCTTCACACCCTCCACCCTTCCCTATTTGCAAAGACTTTGTTTCCATTCTTTTCCTCCTCTCATATTTTTTCCCTTCCCTTTTTTCCATTCCCCTACCCCTCCCAATTTCCCTGCTCTTTTACACCTTTTCTTCCTGTTACACAATATCAGTTATACATTTTTTGAATTACAATATTAAGATCTAGGAGACATTACCACAGATTTGACAGAATTTAAAAGGATATAGAAAGCATATTACAAAAATC